>SNQJ01S0067613.1:68056-85081 GCA_010110895.2 Picea sitchensis | reverse complement strand
CAAAAGACAATGCATCAAAAGAAGAAAAGGAAACTGCTAGGAAAATATGTTCTTCACTCCAAGACAATCCCGCAAAGTCTGAAACTTCTGCTCACTAAAATTATTCTTGAAGATGTAGAAATATTTATGGATCTTATGACGTCCTTTGGAAACCTGTCTAGCCTAATACCTCTTGATCCTATGGACCCATATGCACCTAATACTATTCCTTTTTGGTGGAAGTGGAACTAGAGTCCAAGTATGATTCTTTAGGAGTGATTCATACTCCATCTGCATGGATAGTTTCCATAATGGATTTCCCACATCCTCACTATAGATCCGTGGATCAGAATATTGAAACATATAGAAATGCATGGGAATCATTGTTTAGAAGATGAAGGTACATGAGAAGGATCCACATGAGGAGATTGAGTCCTCCTCAAATCTAATGGATTCCCTGTAATAACACCTACTACCTGAATTGTGAACTCTTCCCTCTTGGGAATCTGCTGAAGCTTCAACATTGGTTTCTTATCTAGATGTACTACCTGCTTATTTCCATGTATATAATTTGAGTGTATGAAATCATCTTTGATGTCTGAAACTGATGGAAGTACAAGAGTATATGCATGTTGCACTAGAGGTGTATGAAAATTACTCTCCTTATGTGTAGGTAGAAAAGAGGATTCACTGTCAGCAAACTTGGTGAATTTATACAACCTTGACTTGTGATCCACCTCACCAATTGAAATAATGAAATTGTCATGCATGTCAAGGACATAAAATTAATCTGATGTAAATTCAAAACTTTTACCTTTCAAAGTGATCTGATAGAATGAGATCAGATTCATAGAAATCTTTGGAACATGTAAAACATTCTCAAAAATACCATTATGGAGTTCCACTCTTCCCTCTCCTGCTACTACTACTGGAGTATCATCCCCCATGAGAATAGGGGGTCTAGTGCATGAACTCAAGAAGTAAAAACTTCCTCTTTCTCTTCCATATGATGTGATGCACCCGAATCTATAATCCATGAATCAAATAAGGAAATAATTGCAACAAGACAATGATGATTACTTCTTAGGAGAAGGATCTTCTTCCTTATGCTTCTTGACTCCCTCTAGAATGAAGTTTCCAAGGTTGTTCTGTTGAAGTGTATGTGACATAAGATAGATATATTTCTTCATGCATGTGGATTATTCATGATTTAGTTTATTGCAGTAAGTGCACTCCTTTTCCTTCTTCTTCTTCTTCTTGGAAACTGAAGAGTCTTTGGATCCTGAAGAATCATTGAAGGGTTTGGAATATCCCTCCTTCTCATTCTATTTATCCTTCTCGTTCTATTTGGATGATCATTTTCCATAATGCATGGTGAGTGCATGTTATTTGGGATCCTTGATTAGACCCATCTAAATGAATTTTGTCTGCTCATGTGTGAGAGAACCAATGAATTGATACATGGTAGGAATCTTCCAATTTGTTCCCATAAGATACATGTCAGAATGGAAAGTGGAAACATAGACAACATATTCTAGCCCTATCTTGGCCATGATTGTTAGAATAACTTGGTCCACTTGTTTAGACTTATCAATACCACAAGATACTATTAAATTTGGTAGAATCGATAGTCATTCTCCAATGAGAGGCCATATTGATGCAGGAGCATCGTAAGTGAGCCAACAAAGTAAGCGCAAAGGTGAAGGACAGTTGGAATTGCACCAACGCACGTTTTGAGAACATTTTGAATTTGAAAGGATAATGCATTAATGAAATATATGAAAAGATGTATTTGCACTTATGTTTTTGCAGAATGTAAGCAGATATTGAGTGTTTCTCTCATCTGTTGGATATGGAGGCATTTAATTGTAATGAATGTAAAATTAGGTAGCTTTTAATTTGATTATATAGCTTAGATATGCAAGAGGGAAAACTCGTAAAAGAAACCCTTGTTTGTATCAGTGTATCATTCTGTAAGTTGTAGAGCAAGAGAGCGAGAGCACAAAAGAACAAATATTTTAGGATTGCATAAGAAGATAGCTTTTTCTATTGAACCCATGCACATGAGCACTGGGATTAATATAAAACTACTTTAATTCCATTTCATGGTGTTGTAGTGGTTGTTGTTTACATCTATTTTTAATGGTATGTTTACAATCTTTCTTATGTTCTATGTTATGCATTTGTATCACTACTATGTGTGTGTATTCTCATGATTTCATGTTGAATGTATGAAGTCTGTGAGAAGAGAAGTATGACTTTGAATTGTTTCTCTTCCTGAGAAATCCTACAAGGAGTGCAGTGAAGGTTTGCATAGAGTGCATTGACGAAGTTCTGAGTTTTATCTTAGAAAAGCTCAGGAGGGATACCGTTGTTCTTGTACCAGTGGAAGTGTAGGTGTAGCACAAGAGCCATACAAGGTGTGTATAGGCCAGAGAGAGAGTCTTAGACTTTTCCAACCGAGGAGAAAGGTTGAATAACTATTGTTGCAGAGAAGTGCACAGAGTTGAAGAGTGAAATAACCAGAGGTTATTGTGAATGTCGCAAGGTGTGCGTGAAGGGATTCCTTAGATTACAGGAGTTACAGTGAGAGTCCAAATTTAGAGGGGTTATAACCTTTGAAGTGTTCAAGGGAAGAACGAGGCTCGGAGTCACCTCGCATAATTTAAGATTGGAAGGAAAGACGTCAAGGTAATTGGGTAGAAGTCTTTTAGAAGTTTGAACGGACGGACGAAATTATCAGAGGGAGAATTGTCGAAGTTCCATGAGCCATTGGATCTATAGATCAGCGGAAAGTTTAAGGCTGAGAATCATTCAACTTGAGAAGCTTAGGAGGAATAGTGGCCATTGGATCCAGATCAACGAGAGTCATTGATCTTGCGCCCGTATTTCGCCTTTCAGAATTTGGCGCGTGAAAGAAGTTGTGACTTGGAGTCGAGAGTTGCGAACTCCCAATTCATGAAGTCTCGATCGAATCAGGACCGTCAGATCGCAGGAAGCTCAGATCCATTGATCATGAAAAGGAATCATCGTGATTTCATCTATCAGTGGGAGAGCTTGTTGTATTGAAATTTCCCAATAGACGAAACTCCAAAGTGACGAATTGGTTGGGCCCCAAGTTCTAGTTAGAGGTCACATCAGGAAAGTCAAAGGGGAGGATTCAAAGACCTTTTATCCTTTCGGGGTTTTAGGAACTGACGAAATAGAAAACTTCGTATGAGGGGTCGTGAAGTAATGAAACCTGAAATACCTCTTTGGTTGAAGGCTTTGTTCATATCAGTTGGCCATGTAGGTAAGAGTTGGCATTTAGTGCTTTCTCGCACAGGCGTAACTCCTAAGAAGGACCCGTGGATAAACACTTGTGTGTGGAGGATTCCTGCGGGGAATCAAAAATTCAATCAGACTCAAGGGGAAGATTAAGAACGATCCTAGACCAGGAGGTCGTGTAGAACCTACTAGGGTAGGGGTGCTGCGTCATGTGGTATCAGAGCACATATTTTAAATTTTGTAGGGAACAGATTGAAACAATTTTGCCAAGAAGAAGAGAGAGACCAATACCTGACCCAACTGTGGAATGAGAGAACTCTGTACTCTATTAGATGCTATGGAGACAACACAGATACATAAATTTGATGCTGGAGATGTCAGTGAAACCGAAAGAGAAAATGAGGTCGGAGTTGAAGAAGAAGTTGTAGTTGAATATGCTGCGGAAGAACATCTATTCAGAGTTGTTGTAAGAATAGGTGCCTAGGCAAAGATAGATATTCCAATGTGCGAAGGCAACTCAGACATGGAAGAGATACTAGATTGGTTTAGAGCTCTAGACAAATACTTCAAATATGAAGATGTCGAGGAAGATAAGAAAGTCAAACATGACTTCACTAGACTTAAAGGGCATGCAACACTGTGGTGGGAAGAACTACAGGCTGATAGACATTGCAAAGGAAAGAAAAGAATCAAAAGATGGGATAGAATGGTTGCAAATATGTAAGCCAGGTTTATACCTAGGGACTACTAAATTAATTTCTTTCAAAGGATGCAGAATTTGAGACAGAAGGGGATGATAGTGAAAGAATACATTGAGAAGTTCTAGAAGATAAAAATTAGATCAAGTCATCAAGAAAGTGATGATGATAAGGTCGCCAGATACATGAATGGTATGAGATAGTACATTCAGGATGAAATAAGCATGTTGACCATCAAGAATGTGGAATATGCTTATCAAATGGCTTTGAAGGATAGAAAAAAATTATCCTGAAAGCAAGGTCAAAGAGGAAGAGGTATAAGTCAGAGTAGAGGAAAAGTAATTTCCCAGGATAGAACTTAGAAGCCCAAAGAGGAAGAAAAGAAACCTCATACTCACCCAGAAAGAGGAGGAAGTTCACAGGGAAGACAATATGCCAATAGAAATACTTTTCCGCAAACCATAGGAAGAGGAAGAGGCAGAGGAGGTGAGGTAAATTGTTTTGTCTGTGGAAAGGTCGGACATAAGTCTTATGAATTTTCTGAAAGAAAAAGAGATGGAGGAGGAAAATCTCACATTTCATAAGCACAAAGGTGAAATGTTGAGGTAGAATATGTAGAAGGTGGAAGATCTTTAATCATGCGGAAAATTCTCTTGAAACCAGAGAAGGAGATAGAAAATCCAGTCCAAAGAAACAAGTTGTTCAGAACTGCTTGCAAGACCAAGGATAGGGTATGCAAGGTGATAGTGTACAGTGGAAGCAAAGATAATTTAGTATCCACAAAAATGGTGGACAAATTGGAGTTGGAGATTGTTGCACATCCAAGCCCACATAAGGTTTCGTGGTTACAAAAGGGACATCAGGTTACTATCGCTAAACACTGTTTAGTTGAATTTAAGATAGGGGGATACAAGGATGAAATTTTATGTGATGTTATTCGCATGGATCTGTGTCATATTTTGTTGGGGAGACCATGGAAATATGACATAAATGTTGTTCATGATGGGAGAAGGAACACATATACCTTAGAGAACAATGGTAGGATGCATATGTTGTTGCCAATTAAAGAAAAGGAGGTAAAAACATAGGTGATCAATATTATAATTATCATTAGTGGGAAGGAACTTCTTGATGAAGTAAAGAAATAAGAATACATGCAGTTTGTTGTAGTGAGAAAACCCAGAGTCATTCTGACAAGTACCAGGATTGATGATCTACAGGAGGAAATTCAGGAACTGCTAGAGAATTTCATTGATATCGTGGTGAATGATTTACCTTGTTCGTTGCCACCTATAAGAAGTATAAGCCATCATATTGATCTTATACCTAGAGAAAGTTTACCAAACAAAGTAGCGTACATGTTGATGCCACGGGAGAATGAAGAAGTCAAGAAGAAAGTCTAGGATTTGATGGACAAAGGATTGGTTAGAGATATCTTGAGTCCATGCATTGTTCCTATAGTGTTAAGTCCAAAAGAGGATGGTGGATGGAGAATGTGTAAATATTCGAGGGCTATAAAAAAAATCACCATCAGGTATATATTTCCTTTACCGAGGATGGATGACTTGATGGATTTCTTGAGTGGAGAAAAGTTTTTTTCAAAAAATGATTTGAAGAGCGAATATCACCAGATTAGAATAAGGGAAGGTGATGAATGAAAGACAACATTCAAAAAAAATGAAGGACTGTATGAATGGCTTGTCATGCCATTTGGTTTGACGAATGCGCTAAGTGCTTTCATGAGGTTGATGAACGAAGTCTTGAAATATTTCATTGGAAAGTTTGTAATTGTGTATCTTGATGATATACTGATCTTTAGTAAGATTGAGGAAGAACATTTGAGACACCTAAATCTAGTGATGAGGAGATTGCAGCAAGAGAAGCTACTGATAAATTTGGAGAAGTCATCTTTCATGAAGAAATAACTAATTTATTTGGGGTTTATGTTCTCTTCAAATGAGTTAAAGATGGATCTTGAGAAGTTAAAATCAATCAGAGATTGTCCATTTCCAAAGAGTATCTTTGAAGTTTGAAGCTTCCATGGATTGGCTAGTTTTTACAGAAAGTTCATCAGAAGTTTTAGTGGGATATGTGCACCAATGATGGACACAGTCAAGAAAATACATAAATATTTTCATTGGATAGAGGAAGTAGAGAAAAGTTTTAAGTTGCTGAAGGATAAAATAACTGGACATCGAGTTCTGGTTCTGCCAGATTTCAGTAAAACATTCCAAGTCAGATGTGACACAAGTGGATTTGTGATTGGAGAAGTCTTAAGTCAATACAATAGGTCTATTGCATACTTCAGTGAGAAACTGAATGATGCAAAGCTGAAATATTCCATGTATGACAAGGAATTTTATGCAGTCATACAAACATTGAAAAAATGGAGACATTACTTGGTCCCAAAATAGTTTGTCTTTTATAGAGACAACCATGCTTTTAAATTCATAACTCAACAGGAAAAGTTGAACCAGAAGCATGCAAAATGGGTTGAATACATGCATAATTTTACTTTTGTTATAAAGCATATTTCTGGAACTGCTAACAAGGTTGTTGATGCATTAAGCAGGAAATGTTTGATTTTCCAGGAGTTCAGAGTGAAGAACTTAGGTTTTGATAATATTAAGGATATGTACAAGGATGATTCAGATTTTAAAGAATCCTTTAAAGCATGTGAGAATCCAGTTCTCAGAGAATAAATCCAAAGGACCGAATATTTGATTTAGGATGGACTGTTATTCATGGGAAATCAATTATGTATTCTGAAGTGTTCTATGAGAGAGAATCTTCTGAAAGAAAAACATAGTGAGGTATTGGATGGACATTTTGGCCATGACAAAAAATTTTCACAACTGAATGGATCATACTATTTGCCAGGGATGAGGAAAGATGTTAAGATGTTTGTCAACAAATGCGAGATTTACCAACATGCAAAGGGGAAAAGAAAGAATACAGGATTGTATCAACCATTGCCAGTACCCGAGAGGTTGTGGGATGCGGTAAGCATGGATTTTGTGTTGGGACTTCCAAGGACACAGAGGGGTTGTGATTCCATATTCACGGTAGTCGTTAGATTTTCTAAAATGGCACATTTCATTCCATGATAGAAAACCAGTGATGCAACTCATATTGCAAATCTGTTTTTCAAAGAAGTTGTTAGAATTCACAACTTACCCAAGAGTATTGTATCAGATAGGGATACCAAATTTGTTGGTCATTTCTGGAGGACACTCTGGAAGAAACTGGAAACAAATTTATCTTTTAGCTCATCATATCACCCTCATACGGATGGAAAAACCAAGGTAGTGAACCGAAGTCTAGGAGATTTATTGAGGAGTTTGATAGCAGAACATCACAGTCAATGGGATCAGATTCTCTCACAAGCGGAATTTTCATATAACGATTGACCCAACAGGAGTACAAGACAAAGCCCATTCCATATTTTGTATGGAATGCAGCCAAGGGGAGTATATGAATTGAGATACTTAGGACAGAGTGAATTCAAAAGTGCTAGAGTAGAGGATTTTGCAGCAGAGATGCAAGAGCTCCACAACAAAATCAAAGAGAGATTAAATAATTCTAACCAGGAATACAAGCACAGAGCAGATAAAAAGAGGAGAGAACTTCAGTTTGAAGTAGGTGATTTGTTTCTGGCACATCTCAAAAAAGAAAGGTTCCCAAGGGGAACATATAATAAGTTGAAGATGAAGAATATAGGACTACACAAGATTTTGAGGAAATTTTAGGCCAATGCTTATGAAATAGAATTTCCAGATGGGGTAGGAATATCACCGATATTCAACATAGGAAACTTGTATCCTTACAGAGATGATGAAGCAAGAACATAGGAGGGTTAGAAATAAATTCAGTGGGTCAGACAGATGCATGTCACTGAAAGGCCGTAAATGGAAAATATCATTGACCAGAGATTTGGAAAGAAGACCCGAAGGAAGACATACTTTGAATATTTGGTCAAAAGGAAAGGACACTCGATTGAGGATGCCAGTTGGGAAAGTGAAGTAGATATCCAAAGATATGGATAGACGGTGCAAGAGCTCATGATTTTTTTCAGCCAAGGGAGTATGATGTAGGAGCATCATAAGCGAGCCAACCAAGTAAGCACAAAGGTGAAGGACAACTGGAATTGAACTAGCGCACATTTTGAGAACATTTTGAATTTCAAAGGATACAAAATTAATGAAATATCTGAAAGGATGTATTTGGACTTATGTTTTTGGAGATTGTAAATAGATCTTGAGTGTTTCTCTCATTTTTCAGATATGGAGGCTTGTAATTGTAATGAATGTAAAATTAGGTACCTTTTAATTTGATTAGATAGCTTAGAGCTACAAGAGGGAAAACTCGTAAAAGACACCCTCATTTGTATCAGTGTATCATTTTGTAAGCTATAGAGCAAGAGAGCGAGAGAACAAAAGAACAGACATTTTAGGATTGTATAAGGAGATAGATTTTTCTATTGAACCCATGTACAGGAGCACTAGGATTAATATAAAACTGCTTTAATTTCATTTCATGGTGTTGTACTGGTTGTTGTTTACATCTATTTTGAATGGTATGTTTACATTCTTGCTTATGTTATTTGTTATGCATTTGTTTCAATGATATGTGTGTGTATGATCATGATTTCATGTTGAATGTATGAATTCTATGAGAAGAGAAGTACGAATTTGAATTATTTCTCTTCCTATGAAATCCTACAAGGAGTGCAGTGAAGGTCCGCATAGAGTGTGTTGACGAAGTTCTGAGTTTTATCTTAGAAAAGATTAGGAGGGATGCTATTGTTCTTGTACCAGTGGAAGTGTAGGTGTAGAACAAGAGTCATGCAAGGTGTGTGCATGCTAGAGAGTGCAGGATAGAGAGAGAGTCTTATACTTTTCCAATCGAGGAGAAAGGTTGAAGAACTGTTGTTGTAGAGAAGTGCACAGAGTTGAAGAGTGAAATAACCAGAGGTTATTGTGAATGCCGCAAGGTGTGCATGGAGGGATTCCTTAGATTCCAAGAGTTATAGTGAGAGTCCAAATTCAAAAGTCTTAGAACCTTTGAAGTCTTCAAGGGAAGAACGAGGACCAGAGTCACCTCGCAAAACTTAAGATCAGAAGGAAAGACGCCAAGGTAATTGGGTAGAAGTCTTTGAGAAGTCTGAATGGACGGTCGAAATTATCATAGGGAGAATCACCGAGGTTCTGTGAGCCATTGGATCAATATATTAGTGGAAGGTTTAAGGATGAGGATCATTCAGTTTCAGAATATCAGGAGGAAGAGTGGTCGTTGGATCTGGATCAACGAGAGTCGTTGATCTCGCGCTCGTATTTCGTCTTTCAGAATTTGGGGTGTGAAATAAGTTGTGACTTGGAGTCGAGAGTTGCGAGCTACTGATCGTGAAGTCCCGATTGAATCATGATCGTCAGATCACAGGAAACTCAGATTCGTCGATCGTGATGAGTAATCATCATGATTTTGGATATCGGTGGGACAACTTGTTGTATTGAAATTTGCCGATACATGAAACTCCGAAGTGTCAAATTGGTTGGGTCCCAGGTTTTAGTTAGAGGTCACATCAGGAAATTCAAATGGGAGGAGTCAAAGACCTGTTAGCCTTTCGGGGTTTTGAGAACTAATGAAACATAAAACTTCATATTAGGGGTCGCGAAGTTGTGAAACCCGGAATACCTTTTTGGTTGAAGGCTGTGGTCATATCAGTTGGTTGTGTAGGTAAGAGTTGGTGTTTAGTTCTTTCTCGCACATGCATAAATCCTAAGAAGGACCTGTGGATAAACACTTGTGTGTGGAGGATTCCTGTGGGGAATAAAAAAGTCAATCAGACTCAAGGGGAATATTAAGAATGATCCTAGATCGAGAAGTCGTGTAGAACCTACTGGGGTAGGGGTGCTGCATCACATATGGGCTACCCTGAGGCTAGGTAGGGAGATTTGGAGAATCAACCAGTCATGTGAGGTATTGACAAAAGACAGGGGGAATGTACAAACTCTATGAGTCAAACCCAAAGTTAGGAGGAATGAGATGCTATGTGATTCTAATGAAAAATTCAGGGGGAATGTACAACCTCTATGAGAATAGACAGACTAGTGAAAAATTCAGGGGGAATGTACAACCTCTATAAGCATAGACAGACTAGTGCAAAAGTCAAGAGGAACATACAACCACTGTGATCCTAGTCAAACCTTGTGAACCATGAGAAAAAGTGAAGGCATTTAATAAAAGTTAGGTTGAATATAAAACTCCTATGAGCTAGAAACAAATGATAATCCTAATATTTCAAATGATATAAATGTATTGATCTAGTGCGTTGTAATGTGTAACATTATCCATCATGAAGAGAATTTTGAATTTCCATGTAAAGGGTCGAGTTGTAACTAAAGTCTCAATTCTAGTTCTATTTTAGAACTAAAGTGTAATGTGAGTTGTAACTGAAGTCTTAAGTCTAGTTCTATTTTATAACTAAAGTGTAATGTTGATTTACAACTGAAGTCTTAAGTCTAGTTCTATTTTAGAACTATAGTGTAATGTTGAGTTGTAACTGAAGTCTTAAGTCTAGTTCTATTTTTTGAGCTAAAGTGTAATGTTGAGTTGTAATTGAGGTCTCAAGTCTAGTTCTATTTTCGAACTAAAGCATACCAGTCTCAAGTCTAGTTCTAAGATCAAACTAAAGTATGAAGTTGAGTTATGATTAACTCATGCAAACAAGTTACTATTTTGAGTCTCTCGTCTTCTCTTCTTCAACCTATATAAGCAGAGGTCGACCCCTCTCTTCAACACAGTTTTGAGATGCAGGTTAAGGGTGAATCAATAGAGGAACATATTAGTGATAAATAGGGAGCATACCAAAGCAACATATCAGTGTTGTATATCAACAATAGAGGTAACATATCATAGGTGTATTTTAGAAAGTTATTTTAGGTCTTTGTCAGGTCAGATTCATCTTGGAAATCTCTTTAAGAGAAGAACATTCATGGTGGATATATGTAAGTGATATTACATTATTAATGCAATAAAGGAATATCATTTGTTGGGGGTTTTCTCCCTGTACAGGGTTTCCCCAGGGTATATGTGTTGTTGATCTGGATGCTGACTTATTTACATAGTTATTTCTATTCAATTATTAATTGGTATTATTGAAGTGTATTAAACTGGAATCCAAGTATTGAAGAAAATAAAAGAATTAATCCGCATAAGAAATCAAGCACAAAATTTAACATCGTATCATATCTTAGGGTGTGTTAAACGTGTTGAAGTGTAGCAACAGGTACACACAGATCTAAGATAGCTTGATTAAGTTTTCAATGTGAATTCCATGGCATCCTCCATTTTAGTCAGGGTCGAGGATAGGCTCGAAGGAGCTACCAAATTCAATGTGTGGAAGCTTCGGATAACAAATATCTTGCAGGAGCATGCTCTTGAGAAATATGTGACCACAGTGGTGGAAGAACCCATAAATAGTGTAGGAAGAGAGACCTTCAGGAAGATTCAATAAAAGGCCAAGAGAATCATCTTTGACTCAGTCAAAGACAGTATAATGCATGCAATGAATTTGTTGATGACTGCCAAGGAATGTATGGATACCTTGGTGAATCTGTATGAGAAATAGGCTCCAAGTCAGAAGAGGGCACTTAAGCACAATATTAAGTATTTGAATATGGAGAAAGGTGAATCGATGGCATATTTTTGTTCTAGGTAGCCCATATCAGAGATTAACTTTTGGTCACATGGATGACAGTGGACGATGATGATTTATTGCAAGACATTTTTTATGGTATTCCTTCTTCATGGGAGACCTTCTTATATAGTGTAAGTGGGAGAGAGATTCATCCCACATTTGAGAGGTTATCGCATGATTGCCTCTAGGAGGAGAGTCGCACAGCTACCAGGAACGAGACAACGAAAGAAGAACACTCAACTTTAGCATCAAGATTCAAGGGAAAGAAGAAAGGCACTTTCCAGAAAGGCTCTCAGTGGAAGACAAACACCAAAGATACATTCAAAGGAAAGAATATTGATACATATAAGATTAAATGATTTAGTTGTAATAAGTTGGTTCATTTTGCTAAAGATTGTTGGTTTAGAAAGAAATATCCAAGGAAAGGGAAACATCATGCCTCAACTGTTGAGGATGATTAATCCAAAAGAAATAAAAAAATTCCTTATAATGAGAAAGAAAATAAAAAATAATATTACTTGGTTTCTACCTTATCCAGTTCAATTTTCACGGGGCTGAAAACTTGGTTAGTAGACAGTGGTGCATCAAAGCACATGGCAGGGTACAAGGAGATCCTTTCAGATTTTGAGACAAAATATTTTGCAGAGAATGTTGAGCTTGGGGATGACAATTGTTACAAGATAGAGGGAGTAGGATCTATCTCCTTCATATTGAAATCTGGGGCTAGACTTCATATTAATGAAGTATTATATGTTCCAGGGCTCAAGAAGAATTTAGTATCAGTTGCAACCCTTGAGGACAAGGGATATTGGGTGATATTAAAGGACATGAAGGAAATACTATGGGCTAAAGGTAGCCACTTAAGTACAATAGAACCCATTGGAACTCGTAGTGGAGGATTGTACGTCGTGCCAAGATAGTCAGTTCAGGCATTGCCTCATGATGCGACTAGCTCCAATGAGTTGTGGCACAGAAGACTTGGACATATTCATTACAAATCTCTTCCAGATCTACAAAACATGGTATGTGGCATGCCCTCTATTTATCTTAGTAAATATTAAGTTTGTAAGGGATGGATGCTAGGTAAAAATATAGAGAAATCATTTCCTAGTAGTGACAACAAAGCTCATGGCATCTTAGATCTGGTTCATTCTGATGTATGTGGTCCCATGTCATCTCCCTCACTCGGTGGTTGTTTGTATTATGTCATTTTTATTGATGATTACTCAAGAAAATGTTGGATATATTTCCTTAAAGCTAAAAGTGATAGATTTGATAAATTCAAAGAGTATAAAGCCTTTATTGAAAAGCAGATAGGGAAACACATCAAAATCCTTAGAATAGACAATGGAGGAGAGTTTGAATCTCTCCAGTTTGAGGATTTCTGCAAGTCAACAAGAATCAAGAGATATTTGACCATGCCATATAACCCTCAGAAAAATGGAGTTGTTGAGAGGAAAAATAGGACAATTTGTGAGGTAGCGAAAATAATGATGTTTGACCAGGATATGCCAAATTATTTATGGGAAGAAGCTACCTCCACTGCCATGTATATTTAGAAAAGGTGTCCACATGCTATCTTGAAGGAAAAGGCTCCTGAAGAGGTCTTCTCAGGGATCAAACCTGAAGTATGGCATCTAAGGATATTTGGGTGTCTTGTATATATTCATCTCCCTAAGGAAAAGAGGACAAACATGAAACCCTCGGAAAAGAAACAGGTTTTTGTGGGGTACCGTGAGAACTCCAATGCTTACCATATTTATGTACCTGGTCAGAGGAAAATAGAGGTAAGAAGAGATGTGACTTTCCATGAGGAAGCCACATTTAAATAATCTAGAGAGCTTCAGCATGAATCTGAATTAGTTCAACTAGATTCACCCTCTTTTGAAAATGAAGAGTCATATGATTAGAGGGAGAAACCTTGTCAAGGGCTAAGTAATGAGCCCCTAGAACCTGCTGAAGTGTTATAAATAAATCTTGAAGAACCTCCAGCCAAAAGGAAGATAGGGTGGCTTAAATAAATAGTGTCGGAAGCAGAAAGGATAGTTTCTCCCAAAGGAACTTTCAGAGAAAGGAAGAAGCCTCATAGGTTTGGAAGGTATGTTGCATTGGTGAGCAAAATTAGTGATTCTGAACCTTCTTAATTTGTAGAAGAAGATAAATTACAACTATGGAAGGATGCCATGCTTGAGGAATACAGGTCTATTATAAAGAACAATGTTTGGGACATTGTGTCGAGGCCAAAAGACAAATCAATGGTTTCTTCCAAATGGATCTATAAGATCAAACATGCATCTTATGGAAGTGTGGAAAAGTTCAAAGAAATATTTGTAGAAAGAGGCTTCACTCAGAAACATGGAATTGACTACGAAGAGAGTGTTTCCCCTGTAGCCAGGTATACCTCCATTCAAACTATTATTACTTTAGCTCCCATTCTTGGTTGGAAGCTACATCAGATGGATGTAAAAACAACATTCTTGAATGGAAAGATTGAACATGAGGTATTTGTTGAAAAACCATATGGTTTTTTACTGCATAACAAAGGTAGTCATGTATGCAAGCTAAGGAAGGCCTTGTATAGTCTTAAGCAGGATCCCAGAGTTTGGTATGACAGGGTTGATGGCTTTCTTAAAATCCTGGGATTTTAGAAAAGTGATGCTGATGCAAATCTGTACTTCAAGGTAAGAGGTAACCAACCTGTTATACTAATCCTGTATGTTGATGATCTCTTTCTAATGGGATATGAAGGGACAATAGCCTGGTGTAAGAGGGAGCTAACCTCATAATTTGAGATGAAAGACTTAGGCTTGATGCATTACTTCCTAGGATTGGAAGTGTGGCAAAGATAGGGTGGGATATTTCTGGCACAAGAAAAATACACAGTGGATGTACTAAATAGGTTTGGTATGATGGATTGCAAATCCATGTCTACTCTGATGATCGCCAAACTGAGGAAGATGCATGATTTTGTTATAGGTTCAGATTTGGTGGATCCCACCATGCATACACAGCTAATTGGATCATTGATGTACATTATCCACACTAGGCCAGATATATGCTATGCAGTGATTGCAATGAGTTAGTTCATGACTAAACCAAGACAGAGACACTGGGTGACAACAAATCACATTTTGAGATATCTCAGAGGGACCATTACTTATGGTATGATATATACATCCAGTGGTGGTCTATTTTTGCATGGGTATGCAGATGTTGACTGGGAAGGAAGCCCAGTGGATTGAAAGAGTACTTCTAAATACTTTTTAAGTTTAGGATCCTCTTTGATATCTTGGTCAAGCCCGAAGCAGGGATCCATTGCAAAGAGTACAATAGAGGCTGAGTACATTGCAACAAGTGATGCTAGCAAGGAAGTAGTATGGATCAAAAAATTGGTTTTTGGGTTTTTTGGTGACAAGCTTGAGATGATGGTGGTTCACTGTGATAATCAAAGTTGCATAAAATTTAGAGAGAACTCGGTATTTCAAGATAGTTCAAAACATATTGACATGAGGTACCACTACATCCGAGACTTGGTATAGAAAAAAAATGTAAAGTTATAGTACATAGCCACAAGCGAGAAGGTAGTTGATATCCTGAACAAGCCTCTTACATCAGGACAATTTATTCAACTGAGAGGCAAACTTGGTGTGGTTGAGAATCATTCCCTTGCTAATATGGAGTGTTAAATTTGGAAGCATCGAGACTCATTCTCCAATGAGAGGCCATATGGACCACGTTGAGGCTAGCCAATGAGATTTGGAGAATCAAATAGTCTTGTGAGGTATTGACAAAAGACAAAGGGAACGTACAACCTTTGTGAGTCAAACCAAAAGTCAGGATGAATGAGATGATATGTGAGTCTAATGAAAAAGTCAGGGGGAACATACAACCTCTGTGAGCATAGACAGTCTAGTGAAAAATTCAAGGGGAATGTACAAACTCTGTGAGCATAGACAAACTAGTGCAAAAGTCAGGGGGAACATACAACCTCTATGAGCCTATTCAAACCTTGTGAGCCATGAGAAAAAGTCAAGGAATATAGCAAAGTTTAGGTTGAATATAAAATTCCTATGAGCTAGAAACAAACGATATTCCTAATATTGCAAATCATATAAATGTATTGATCTAGTGCATTGGCACGTGTAACATTATCCACCATGAAGAGAATTTCGAATTGCCTTGTAAAGAGTCAATTTGTAACTAAAGTCTCAAGTCTAGTTCTATTTTAGAACTAAAGCGTAATGCTGAGTTGTAATTGAAGTCTTAGTCTAGTTATATTTTTGAACTAAAGTGTAATGTTGAGTTAAAAATGAAGTCTTAAGTCTAGTTCTATTTTGGAACTAAAGTGCAATGTTGAGTTGTAACTGAAATGTTAAGTCTAGTTCTATTTTTTGAACTAAAGTGTAATTCTGAGTTGTAACTGAGGTCTCAAGTCTAGTTCTATTTTTGAACTAAATCATACCAGTCTCAAGTGTAGTTCTAAGTTCAAACTAAAGTATGAAGTTGAGTTATGATTAACTCATGCAAACAGGTTACTATTTCGAGTCTCTCCTCTTCTCCTCTTCATCCTATATAATAAGAGGTCGACTTCTCTCTTAAACACAGTTTTTAGAAGCAAGTTAAGGTGTTACACATTATTTTCTTCATCTCTATGACCGTTAATGATGTAAACCTATATGTTGCCTTCAGAGGGGTCAATGGCCTGAGTTCCTGAAGAGAGAAGGGAGAAGAACTTTTCCTGAGAAACGAAGTTGCATTTTCCCTTGTAAAAAACCTGTAGAAAAGGAAGTTCGCATGTTGCTATATAAGCAGGGTGTGAGAATGCCCGATTCTCGCAGGTTGCACCATATCTAGGGTGCGAGATGTTCGCAGGTTGCTCTATAGGTAGGCTGCGAGAATGCCTACACGTGGGAAAAACAAGTGTTTTCTCGAATCTTCTAGAAGGAGAAACTTCCATGGTGAGGTGGCATCCGAATGGTTTGGATCTTACTCGCTTTCATGATTTGGTGGGATCATCCTAACCTCCTCACCTTATCCTCTTCATCTTATAAAAGGAGAGAATCTCTCATGGAGAAAGTTAGCTTTGGTTAGCTTTTGGAGCTTTGGTTAGCTTTGGAGCTTTTGGGATTAGCTTGGATTGGATTGATCTTTGGAGAATTTTAGCTTGGCTAGATGAGCCACTTTGTCAAGATAGATTGTGAATATTATCAGATCTGTGCTCTCAAAATTCTTGGAGTGAAAGTGTGTGGGGAACAAAGGAAAGTTGGAAGGGACCTTACGACATCAAGGCCATGGTTGTAATCTCTCTTTCACATTTAATATGATACAGTAATATGATTCTTTCCTATAAATCTTGTTGTGTTTTATTGTATGATTCCTTGA
>SNQJ01S0067613.1:4295-62868 GCA_010110895.2 Picea sitchensis | reverse complement strand
TTAGATAAGTTTGTCATTGTATTTTTGGATGACATACTTGTTCACTCTAAATATGAATAAGAGAATGAGAAACACTTGAGGATGGTGCTACAAGTATTTAGGTAGCATCATTTGTATGCAAAGTTGACCAATTTATCATTATACTAGATGAGGATCCATTATTGTTTCCATATCATATCAGAGGAAGGTATACTAGTGTATCCAGAAAAGATAAAAGTCATTGAAGAATGGCCAGTACCAAGGAATGTCTCAGGGGTGAGATATTTCAAGGTACTTGCAGGTTATTATTGAATATTTATTGAAGGTTTCTCAAAGATTTCACACCCAGTCACATCCTTGCAAAATAAGGGTGTGATATTTGAGTGGACTTATGATTTTCAAAGAAGCTTCCAACACTTGAAAAACTTGTTTACAACTACACCAATTTTGAGGATTGTTGATACAAATGAAGATTTCCTTGTTTGCATTGATGCATGAGAGGAAGGGCTTGGAGGTGTCCTTAGTTAGAATGGGAATTTGGTATGCTATGAATCTACAAAGTTAAAATATCATGAGAGACATTATTCCACACATGATATAGAATTGACCTCCATAGTGCATGCCTTGAAGATATGGAAGCACTACCTCATGGGAAAGAAATTTGAGTTGAGGATAGACCATAGTGGCCTGGAATATTTGTTTTGAAAACCAAATTTGAATGATATACAAAGTGGATGGTTGGAGTTCCTCAGTGAATATGACTTTGATATAAAGAATATCAAAGGAAAAGTGAACAAGGTGGTTGATGCACTTTGTAGGAGTGCCTGAAATGCAGGCTACAATCATTAGCATGTACAAATATGATTTAAACAATAGAATTATGGAAGCTGGAAAATCATATTAGCAGTACATGGAAACAAAGGAAAAATTATAGCAAGGCACTTTGCAGTAGAAAATTGAAAATCATGAGTTAACGGAGTGATCCAAGATATTTCCATTGATGACATTACATAAATTGCATTAAGAGTATGAATCAAAGATTATGTGAAACATTACTTAAAGAAGGATGAAATGTGGAGAAAAGAAGAGAAATGAGACAATAACATAATGGATTTCATCTAACATGGACTACGTCTCTGGGATCTGCTTCAAAGTGGAGAGGCCACATATTATTCTCAACAATAAAATTGTCATAAATACATCATTATAACTCAAGTTTTAAAATGGCCTTCTGATTTGTTTCCCAGATGTAAAACAAATACATCACTGATGGAATCGTGATGAGAAAACATGTAGAAATGACCGTCAAATCATGAAATTCTGTCACTGCTCATCCCAGGCCCTCCTAGGATCTTCACCTCGATTTGTGTCCCACCAGCCTACAATGAATACTCGTGTACCTGCATCGTAAATCATGCCCGTGGTACTGCACTTTGTCTCCCATCCCAAATTGATCAATAAAATGGGTTTAAATAAAATAATCTGGGTGGATAAACCAAGCCCCTTCTCCTGGTTCGTTGGAAAGTGGGTTATTGTTAGAGTGTTTGTTTGGGGAGACTCAGGGTAAAACACACGGGCTCCCCATTTAAACCTTACGTTACAACATATATATAGTTTAACAAAATATATTGTATACAATGAATCTTTTGTATGTTTTTCTTAAAAACCATTCAATTAAAACAAATTCCCATTGACTTTCGTAGTTTAGAATTCCTTCGTGATTTGGTTCACTGTTGTTTGGGTTTGGAACTAAGACTACGATGTGACCCTTGCATGGTTGTCCGAGATTTGACCAAAATTTAATGTTATCCACCAGATTTTGGTATGGGGCCACTAGATTATGTGGGTTTTTTTCCTTACCGACTGTCGACCGACCAATGACCTATTTAATATTTTTTTGCATTTTTATCCTGTAGCCCACATTGGGAATTTCAGGTCTACCACGTGGCGCCCTATGATTGGGACACATGGTGCCCTAGGATAGGATTCCCCTTGTACAATCGTCTACTAAGTCAACTTCCACTTTTTGTTATGTGATCCTGCTACGTGGTGGTCGCTGGGTGGTGCCACGTAGTTTCACCTAGGGGTATCATGTGGCACTCGCTAATTAGCCCAAGTGGCCACCAAAACACCAAAAATGCATGCCACATGTAGTCCTCTGAGAGGTGCCACTTCAACATGATGACATCATCATGACATCATGTTGATTTCATCCCCACACAGTTAGTTGTTGATGTCAGTAGTGCATATGATGATGTCGCCTTGTTGACTTTGAATGTTGACCAAAAATTTGATTGTCCATAACTTCTTCATTCATACTCAGTTTGATGAACCATTTATGCATATGAAAAGATCTCGACGAACTCTTCAACTTGGTGCCATTTTTTTCTAATATTTGAGGAATTTTATTTTTTTCCCTTTTAGATCCTCCTGGATCATTCCTCCCCACTAAGAAGATTTTGGGCCTCCAAAAGCCTCATTAGTCACCAGGAAGGTGGTGGAATTTCCTTCTGACTTTCTCTTTCTCAAACCATTGTGCCTTACTTGGATGTGTGACCTTCAGGATCACTCCCAAATATTCTACATCACCCCTGCATGAAGTTCTCGTCCTTCTATGCACGATGATATATTTCTTCAACTCGTTCAAGTAATCAAGATAAATTTCATCCATTGAAGGTATTGAAACACTCTCTTGTTGATCCATGATCATTGGAGGCTCATGAATTTTCATGTTTACAACTTAGTATATTTGCATATTTGATGGTAGATCTCGAAAGGCATTTGTTCCCATTTTTTCCTAGATGGTGAAGGGTCCTTGTGATGGGTTTGAGAATCTTTCCTTCTCCCTTCAACCAAACTCTATTGATGTGGAACCACACTTGATCTCCCCATTGAAACTGATGATGAACTATGTTCTTGTCATACATTAACTTGGGATGTTTTCTACAGTAGCCTCAAAACAAATCAACCTCTATCTACCTTTTGATCTGTGGATGGAAATAATTACTCATATTCATCTTGGTGTCCAACATTCTCCACAAAACATTTCCAAGGAATCGAGTGTATTGATCCGAGATAATGGTTCTCGACAATCCAAAATGGACCCATACATGTTGAAAGAAAATATGAGTAGTTTTCTCAACAGTGATATGATTTTTACATATCATCAAGACACATGTCTTGCTAAACCTATCTAGTACTACATGCAATTAGTCATGAACCCTTTTTAACATAGGTAAACCCCTACAAAATCCAAGGAGATACTCTCCCAAGGATGAGAAGGAATAGGAAGTGGTGTGTACAATTCCAATTTTCTATTAGTGGACTAAAAAATGCACAACACACAACCCTTTACTTTCATGGCTACAATTACATTCATTCAATGCAAACATAACCTCAAAAATACATTACAATCCTCCATACTCCAAAATTCCCAAATACAAGAGAAGTGTAAGCTTCTCCAATTACATGCATTTTCATGATGGTAGGAATACAAGGTTTACCGAAATGGTAGAATAGTTTGTTCTACAACCAAAAAATTTCACCTGCAAGCCATGGATTAACATCTCAAATACATATTTAAAGACTTCGTAAATATCATATTTTTCAACATAGCTAACATGATCATTCTTAAAAACAATATAAGTAAAACTATGAGGTCTAAAAAGTATATCTTCCCTCATGGAATATGCACTAATACTGGTTGCAACCTTGAATGGTTGTTGAAGGTCCAATAGAGCTGGTATTGGTGCAGGGTCGATATTTTCTCCCAAAGTGTCGAACATCCTTTTTTTTCCTCCTCCCCAATGAAAGACCCATCTCATCTCAAGAATTTCATGTTTATGTAAAGGATTAAGAGCATCGAGAGGATTAGACTTATCAGACTCTTTGGTTTTTACAATTGTAAGAAGAAGGTTATTACAAGTATGTATAACTCTCTTCATTTGACCTGCACTAATAAGTGATGGATTAGCTTCCATGAAGTAAGATTTAACAATATACTCCACTCCATATTTTGGGAGATGGTATTTGTTCTCTTTTTGGAAGAAGATAACCATTCTATCATAAATATAAGGACTCCCTAGTAGAATACCAGATATATCTAAAGTAACCACATCTAAATTAACTTCATCTACCAACTTAGAGGAAATAGAAAACTTCTATCTACACTGATTTGTAACCTAGAGTTTTTTATTATCATGTACCCAACCAAGAGGATAACATTTTTGGTGAGGTGTTGTGGTTAACACTAATTTATTTACAATCGCTTCAGATATCAAGTTAACTTGTGATCTTGGATCAAACATAATTTCCACTTTTATGTGTTTGGTCACTACTCTTATGTGAAATAATTCACTTCTTCTTTCATCATTTTCAAGAGATGGAATTTCATAATTTGAAATAGCATATAATGAAAATCTACCTTGCAATCCAATGGTTGTGATCTTTTCCTCATGACCTGAATTGGAGCCTAGGTCTTGTTGCATGATAGCAACAATTCTCTTCCTCCTTTTGCCACCAAATCACTTCAGTCTTAAATATCGATGCAACTTCCAACAACTATCATCATCGTGGCCAACTTTATAGCAATGAGTGCAAAATTATTTTTCTCCCTCTTTCTTTGTTGTAGTTTTCCTCTTATCCTTTCCTTTTCCTTTCTTTTTGAAATTGTCTTTTGAATGCCTGTGATATTCCTATAAATTCATTCCCCTTCTTTTAAGGCGAGTAACTTGCACACACTGTTAGGGTCCTAATCCGTACATAGGTAGAACAATATATTCAGATGTAATAAAGGTCAATATTAACAAGGCCTTGCAATAAAATAGAATAAGTCGAATGTAAGAAGACCTAATAGAAGCTTCCACATCTAGAAGGATCTTCCTCTAGATGCTTCTTTTGATAGACATATTTAGTATAAATAGGAGTCCAAGGTATGAGAACCCTAGCTTGTATATTCTTGTAATAGAGCTCTGATCGACTAGAGGTTGCCCCCTCGACGAGGCCCGTGAACATTTCTCTCATAATCAAAGTGTTATTTATGTTTTTATTCTTATATCATTTCAGTGTTATTGTGGTGATTGTTCTAGTTATATGATTGTTATTATGCCATTTCTAGCATTTTATTTCTATTCTGCATACTTTTTACATCTGGTATATTACAAGTGGTATCAGAGCACTTTCCTTGGAATAAATTGTGGGTAATTTGTTTTCAAGGTAGAGACGTATTCTGGCATCTTTAAGCCATAGAGATCTGTCATTACGCACATAAACCAATAGTTGATATATTTATACATGCAGGAAATACAAGTGGTTCTTAAGCGCACATCTTTTGGCCACCCTTGTAACCCCTGTTGGTACCCCTTCGAGTGGTATTGCATCAGACAACATATGTGTACGGATCAACCTGGATTTTCTGAATCCCTCTTTAGATAAACTGATTGGTCACTTGATTGCTATAGTGCCACTGAGAACAACACTCGGGAAGATACTCTCTAGTACCTGGGTAGTCGTGTAGTACGACTAAGGGTACGGTCTATACTCCTTAGTTAGTGCCCTGAGATATTGGGTCGAGTACTACTATTGGACCCCGCACGTATATCAGAGAGCTATAGCAAAGGGAAAACCCTTGTCTGTAAAACCCTTGAATACCTAACCCTTGGGGACAGAAACATAAACAAATAAAAAAAAACAATATCTATTGCTGCACAACTGTGTTCAGGTTGCCAAGTAACTACACATTTCTTCCTGGTTAATAATTTGGGCATTTCATCACTGCAGTATTCTTCAGACCGGAGTATAACTCCACAGGTGTAAAAATAAAAAATAAAAACAATTCACCATTATTTGAGACCTATTCCATTGGATTCATCTCTTTTCCCTTATCACATTCATACATATCATTTTTCTAAAAAAAAAAAATACCCCACCCGCCCCTTTTTGGTTCTCTCTTCCTCATAGCCCATACCCATAGCCAAGACTTGGAAGCTCGCTTCAATACCTTGCAAAACAGTCTCACCAAGACCCAACAAGAAGTGAAACAACTCAATGCCAAGGTTTCCACCATCAATACAACCATGCAGTCCTCAATGGAGGAAATCAAACAAGACCTGACCACCCATCTTGAATCTGTCTTTTCGTCACTCTGCACCAAGCTTCATATCCCTACAAATAACCCTTCCTCCGACTCACCTCCACATACTAAAGGTGAACATTCCTCTCGTTCTCATAACTTTCAACACCATCACTTTCAAAGTGACCTACGCCTTCCACGGGTGGATGTGACCAAATTTGATGGCTCAGACCCCACTGGTTGGGTAACCCAAATGGAACATTATTTCTCTTTATACGACATTACAGATGACTTGGCCAAACTCCAATATGGTGTTCTCCATATAGATAAAGAACGTTGGCAATGGTGGCAATGGAGAAAAAATTCACATCAAGGGTATATTTCTTGGACACACTTTGTGGCAGAGATTTATGAACGCTTTGACACTGACACCAACCATTTGGGCCTTTTGTCAAAGTTGAAACAATCAGGAATAGTGGAATACTTTATAGCTACCTTTTAGCACCTGGATTTTCTGACAGAGGGAATGTCTAATGCCTTTTTTCGAGAGTGTTTTATCAATGGCCTCAAGGATGAGATTCAGGCCCATGTCCTCATGACTCAGCCTCAGAGTTGGGTGGAGGCTACTAAAAAAGTTAAAGAATCACAACAAGTTGTATCTTCTCAAAAATGAAAACCTTCCTTTATGCCTCACCCTAAACCAGTAAATCCGACTACTCCCTCCGCTCCACTAAAGATCCAAAAATTGACCAGGGATGAAATGGCTAAATGCCAACTCAAAGGCCTTTGTTATAATTGTGATGACAAATATTTCCCAGGCCACAAGTGTAAGGAACAAAATCTTTTGATGGCCATCTCCGAGGATATTTCGGAAGAGGATGTTGAAACCCCCATTTTGTCTGAGTCACCTGAAACCACTGACATAACCCCTCCCTCAGACCCTCCCAAAGTAGAATCGGTTATTTCCCTCAATTCTCTCAATGGCTTCTCTGATCCCCAAACCCTCAAGCTAATCGGTTACATCAAGCTTCGAAAGGTCATCATTTTGGTTGATAGTGGAAGCACCCATAATTTTATTCATTGTCGCATTGCCTATGAAACACATTGCTACATCCATGCCATCAATAATTTCAAAATCATGATTGCCAATGGTGGCTTCATGAAATGTGGAGGGCATTGCGAAAATGTGCGTCTCCAAATTGGTGACTACCACCTAAAATTTCACATGTTTCCTATCGACATGGGCGGTTGTGACATTGTGTTGGGTGTAGACTAGCCAAGGAATTTGGGTCCCATTCTCATGGATTTTAATTAACTAACCATGCAAGTCGACCAGGAAGGCCACCAATATAATTTCCAAGGCATCACCACCGGTTCACCTGAGATCATTCGTTCCCATCGCATGGAAAAGCTGCTCAAAAAAGGTCATTCTAGTGTTATTTTCCAACTCCATGCCATACAAGAAACAAATACACCCTCGGTTTCGCAATACCTCCAATCCATCCTTTCCCAGGGACTCCCTCCTTCCCATGGTGTTCATGATCATTCCATTTCCCTTGTACCCAGAAGACTTCCTCTCAATATTCGTCTGTATCATCACCCCTTTTCCCAAAAAAATGAAATTGAGAAAATGGTCCAGGAACTTCTTAATGAAAGCATTATCCGCCCTAGTACAAGCCCCTACTCTTCTCCTATGGTCATGGTCTTGAAGAAACAAGGTTCTTGGCGAATGTGTCTTGACTTCCCTGCCCTCAACAAACTTAGCATTAAAGACAAATTTCTCATTCATGTCATTGATGACCTCCTGGATCAAGTGAGTGGCACCCAATTCTTTACTAAACTTGATCTTCATTCGGGATACCACCAGATATGTATGAAAGAGGTAGACATTCCCAAAACTTCCTTTAGAACTCATGAGGGCCACTATGATTTTTTGGTCATGCCCTTTGTCTTGTGTAATGCCCCCTCCACTTTCCAAAGCCTCATGAATCATGTATTCCATCCTTTTCTCCGTCATTTTTTCTTAGTTTTCTTTGATGATATCCTCATCTATAGAAAAAACTAGACATGCCATCTTGCTCATGTGGATCGATTCCTCCATCTACTCTCTCATCACCAACTTTTCTTGAAACAGTCTAAATGGGCTTTTGGTGCCTCAGAAGTAGAATACTTGGGTCATCTAGTTGGAAGGGATGGCGTCAAGGTGGATCCTAAAAATATTGAATCTATGTAAGACTGGCCTCACCCAAAGACTCTCAAAAGCTTGCGTGGATTTCTGGGCTTAATAGGTTATTATTGCAAGTTTGTTAAGAACTATGGAAAAATTACAGCACCTCTCACTGCTCTCCTAAAAGTGAACTCTTTCACTTGGACTCCAGCTGTTGCTCAAGTTTTTCAAACCTTGAATATGGCCATGTGCACCACTCTAGTCCTAGCCCTTCCTGATTTCACAAAGACCTTTGTCTTAGAATGAGATGCCTCAAGGAAAGGAATTGGTGTTGTCCTTATGCAATAGGGTCGGCCTTTGGCCTTTACCAGCAAGCAACTATCTGAAAAAATCTGGGTAAATAAATTTATGAAAAGGAAATGTTGGCTATTCTGCATGTCGTTAATCTATGGTGCCCTTATCTATTTAGGAAATGTTTCCAAATTAAGACAGACCATCAAAGTCTCGAGTATTTTCTAGAACAATGCATTTCCTCCCTAGAGCAACAAAAATGGGTGACTAAGCTCTTTGGATATGATTATGTTATCATTTACAAGAAAGGAATAAACAATGTGGTGGCGGATGCACTTTCCCGAAAATATGAAGATGAGGGATCCCTTTTTTATCTTTCCTTCATTGTACTAGATTGGCTCCAAGCCATTCGCGAGGAATGGCTACAAGATCCCAAAAGTTTGCATCTGATCCAACAATTGCAGTCCAATGCTCCAACTTCCCCAGGGTACTCTTAGCTCCATGATGAGGTTCGATACAAAGGCCATTTGTATTTAAGTAAATAATCAAAGCTTAAATCCAAGGTACTTTCTAAGCTTCATGCTACACCCATAGTGGGGCACTCCGGGTTCACCAAAACCTATGATAGGGTCAAACGTTCTTTTTTCTGGGATGGTATGAAATAGGACATTCTTAATTTTGTCATTGAATATGATGTGTGTCAATGCAGCAAGGGAGAAACAGTCAAATCTCTAGGCACACTACAACCACTTCCGATCCCACCTGCTATTTGGAACGATATCTCTATGGATTTTATTATAGGCTTACCCAAATCCGGAAATAAATCAGCCATCATGGTGGTGGTTGATCGCCTTTCCAAGTATGCTCATTTCTATGCTTTTCAACACCCATTTACAACATCCACGGTGGATCAAATGTTCATGAATTAGGTCTTCAAGATTCATGGCATGCCGCAATCTATTGTTTCTAATCATGACCCAACTTTCACAAGAAATTTTTGGAAAGAACTGTTCAAGCTACAAGGAACCAAATTACATCTCAACACAACTTATCATCCCCAGAATGATGGTCAAACGGAAGTTGTCAACAAGTGTTTGGAAACATATTTGAGGTGTTTTGCCGTGGAAAAGAAAAATCAATGGGCTCAATGGTTACCCTTAGCTGAATGGTGGTACAACACTTCATACCATACAACTACATGCAAGAATCCTTTTGAAGTGGTATATGGATAGAAGCCACCTTCATTTTTATCATACTTACCTGGTGTCTCAAAGGTCCAGGCGGTTGACCAAACACTTACAGCTCGAGAGGCTATTCTCCATAACCTCAAAAAGAATTTGGTCATGGCATAGAATCGCATGAAGCAACAAGCATATTAAGGTCGCTATGAATGTCAATTTGTAGAAGGGGATAAAGTGTTTCTTCGACTGGAACCTTACAAGAAAAAATCCCTCAAGGGAAAACATTTTCATAAGCTAGCGCCCAAATTTTATGGTCCTTATACCATTCTCAAGCGTGTGGGACAAGTAGCCTATCAGTTAGCTTTGCCCAGTCATTCAAAGCTACATCTTGTTTTTCATGTTTCATTCTTAAAGAAGGTGATTGGAACTAAGTGCCAAATTCAAACCAACCTTCTCGAGTTAGCTGAAGAAGGATCCATTTGGCTACAACCACAAGAAATTTTGGACCAGCGCGAGCTTCGTGTGTCTCAGAGAACCATCAAGGAAGTGTTAGTCTAGTGGAAAGATAGAACTCTAGAAGATGCCACTTGGGAACCAACTACCATTCTGCAAAAAATTCCACATCTCAAGCCTTGAGGACAAGGTTTCTTTTAAGGGGAAGGACATGTTAGGGTCCTAACCCGCACATAGGTAGAACAATATATTCAGATGTAATAAAGGTCAATATTAATAAGGCCTTTCAATAAAATAGAATAAGTCAAATGTAAGAAGACCTAATAGAAGCTTCCGCTTCTAGAAGGATCTTCCTCCAGATGCTTCTTTTGATAGACATATTTAGTATAAATAAGAGTCGAGGGTATGAGAACCCTAGCTTGGATATTATTGTAATAGAGCGCTACTCGACTGGAGGTTTCCCCCTCGAAGAGGCCCATGAACATTGATCTCAGAATTAAAGTGTTATTTTTGTTGTTATTCTTATATCATTTCAGTGTTATTGTGGTGATTCTTCTGGTTATATTACTGTTATTCTACCATTTCTAGCATTTTATTTATGTTCTGCATACTTTTTATATCTGGTATATTACACACACACCTCATCTAAGTTTGTGGGTTTAAACAATAATAATGTATGTCAAATGAAACTATGAAGTAAACAAATATACTTCATCAAAGTTTCATGAGAATCTAAAGGAACATTTAATGCAAGTGCTTGTTTCCTAAATTCCTCTGTAAAAATTTGAACACTCTGACCTTAACCCTGTCTTAGATTTTTCCATTCCATCATAGCTTTTTTAACATAACCCAATGGATACAATTTCTTTTTCAATGGAGATGTAAATTCAGACCATGAATAAAGGATTTTACTATTATGCTTACTCCCTTTCTGAAATTTTCTCTCCCACCAAGCAAGGATTGTTCCTTCCATCCAACGACAAGTGAAATGAATCTTCACCTATTCATCTTCGATCTTTTGTACACGACAATAAACTTCGATTTATATGATCCAATTATTAATCTCATATGCATTAGCTTCTCCATTAAACATGGACAAATTAAATTTCACATCTAGTTTCAACAATGGCTTTTTAGAAGTACTTGGATGAAAACTAGAATGATGAGAATGCTTATAATGATGAGAATGAGAGGAAGAGGAAAAAGAACTTGAACTTGAATATGGTGTTGGAGGCTCAGGAGGATCTCCACCAATTCCATGGTTCATTGAAGTAGTATCCTCTTCTTTAATTTTCTTCTTCTTCTCCTTCTTTGCAACTCTCTTGTTGTAATCTGCATACATTTTTTCTACCATGTATAACATCTGGTAGAAGATATTTTGGAATTTCTACTCATGCTCAACACACCTCTCTTCATGAAATAAATTTTCTCTTGGATACTTCACTTTCTCCTTGATAAACTACTTTAATTCTAGAAAATGGATGAAAATTACTTGTACCATGGATCTTCTCATAGATAACACAAGTTTCTATACTTTCTAAGGGGCACTCATGAAAAGGATATTTCAACCAACATAATGTGCAAAATATATCCAAAGGTAATGCTTCTTATTTATTTATTTATTGATTTTAATGGTATCTACTTGGGAACATACAAAACTATCATTTTAAAAATTATCTAATAGATTTTGAATCTCAACTTGAGTGACTGCACCCCCTAATGATTTTCTAACCCTTGAAAGTATTTCTCAGATACCCCTTCCTTTTTTACTGTTACCTCATGAATATTTATTACACATCTCACAAATGGAATTCTATGATAATTGAGAAACATCTCTATCTCCCATCAAATTTAAGACATACAAACAATCATCTCGAATAACTCTAAGAAAAATAATTTGAAGTGTCTTTGGGTCTAATTGTTGTTGGTTGGATCATCTAAGATTATATTTGAATCATTCAACATATTCTTCCACACTTCTTCTTACTTTTGAGTCATATTGAAATTTTTTTGTAAGGTACCAGATGTAATATAATATGCAAAACATGAATATTCAATAGATATCAATGGAACAACAAAATATTGAGAAGAGAAATACAAAAAATAATACCTTTATTCAAAAAAAGCAATGTTCACTTTCCTCTTCAAGGGGGAAACCTCCATCAAAGAAGAAATTTATTACAACAATTATCGAGAAAATCATTCTCGTTCCTCCTCCCATTATTTATACTAATTCTATATTCTAAAGAATGTTCTAGAGGAAGATATTTATAGAAGCGAAAAATTGTATTAGGTCTTTTTACATTGGCTTTTTCACATTTACTAAATAGGCCTTATTAAATAATTTCATCACTTATTACATGGAAAATATATTATTCTATCTATGTGAGGGGTTTGGGAGGTTAGGTCCCTAACATGTACTCCCCCTTGAAAAAGAGATTTGTCCTAAAGTCTTAAGATGAGGAAAATGGTGCAGAATGGTAGTCATCTCCCAGGTGGTATCTTCTGGTGGAGTATCCTTCCATTGAACCAAAACTTCCTAGATGGTGTGTTGATGGAGATGACTCTCTCGCTCGTCTAGTACAACTTGTGGCTACAACCAAATGGAACCTTCTTCATACAACTCTAATAGGTTGTTATATGTGTGGAACTTGGTACCAATCACTTTCTTTAGGAAATAGACATGGAAAGCTTGATGTAGCTTGAAGTGACTAGGGAAATTTAATTGATAGGCCACTCGCCCTATGTGTTTGACAATAGTATAAGGAAAATAAAATTTTGGGGCAAATTTTGACAATGTTGGGATTTGAGTGAAGTTTACTTTTATGGTTGTATATGGAGAAACACCTAGTCCCCTTCAACAAATTGACATTCAGAACCACCCTGATCTGCATGTTGTTTCATGTGGTTTTGGTCCATGACCAAATTTTCTTTGAGAGTATAGAGAATGTTCACATAGAGTGTAATATTGTGGTCAACCTCTTGAACCTCGGAGACACATGGAATGTATGGGAGAACTGATGGTAGCTTATGTCCATAGGCTGCTTCAAAATGAGTCATGTGAGTGGTAGTATGATAAGAGATGTTGTACCACCATTCAACAAGGGGTAGCCACTGAACCCACTGATGTTTTCGATTGGATGAAAAATAACTAAAATATGTTTCCAAACACTTGTTGACCACTTTTGTTTGTCAATAAATATGGGGATGATAGGTTGTGTTGAGATGTAATTGGGTTCCCTGGAGCTTGAATAATTCTTTCCAGAAATTACTGGTAAAAGTTGGAGCACAGTTAGAAATAATTGAATAAGGCATGTCATGGAGTTTGAAGATATTATCCATACAAATTTGAGCCACTATGGATGTTGTCAACGGGTGTTGAAGAACACATAAATGATCATATTTGGAAATAATATCCACTAACACTATTATGAATGACTTATTTCTTGATTTAGGTAATTCAACAATGAAATCCATAGAAATATATGTCCAAATAGTAGGTGGAATCGAAAGCACTTGGACAGTACCAGGAGGTTTGACATTATCACACTTATTTCTTTTACATGTGTCATATTCAACCAAAAAGTTGCATATTTCCTATTTCATACTGTACCAGATGAAATATCATTTGACCCATTCATAATTTTTGTTAAAACCTAAATGGCCCACTGTAGGTGAAGCATCAAACTCAGAGAGCACCTTGGATTTAAGGGTTGTTTTTTTTCTTAAATACAATTCACCTTTATAGTGAAACTCTTCATTGTTCCAAGAGTAACTTGGAGAATCTTTAGGATCATGTTGAATTTTTTGGATTAGAATGAATTTTTTGGGGTCTTGCAACCATTCCTAGTGAACATCCTGAATCCAATCAACAACAATGAATGAGAGGGAAAAGAGGGACCCTTCTGTTGAGGGGTCCTAAATCCCTTTAACTCAACAATAGGAGCCAAACCTACCACTAAGGCCCAATTAGAATGTCCAGTGTTTAATGCTGGAATGGTTTTCTAGATCTTGTGATCCAGCCAAATAATTGATGGGATTTATGTCGTGATTGAGAGGATGTCTTCTTGTGAAAGCTCCTCCTTCAGTTTGAACGTTCTATTTTTGTATTTTCTCTTATAGGTGGGACCGATACAAGATAAATGCTGGTATAAACTTGTTGGGTAACAAAGGGGAAATGCTTAAGTACTAAAGAAGGATGAGCTTCGGATAACCCTCATTCTCAAGCATGTGCACAATGATTCTTAAACCTATGACAAGCCTAGTACTAATACGTTAACCTTCTGGTGTTCCAATCATTGACTAAGATATAATTATCAGAAGAAAAACATACATGTAATAAACGATGGCAAGAAAAATAGTTTTGTTACCTCTAATCATTGATCACACATTACAATGATTTACTTTTCATCATTAAAGATAAGAACAATACAAATATTGAATTAGATAACTTACCAACAGATTCAAAGGCTCTTACTCGTTACAACATCCATTCAAGAGATAAACTCAAAAATAATTCCTCTTCAGATCCAATCACACATGCTTTTGATGAAAAATGAACATAACTTGTTTCTGGTCCTAAACATGACTTCTCAATTAAGGTGTCTCCAAAATAGTTCTTTACAAATAAGAAAATGAGAGTCTTTGCAAAAACCATAAACCTCTTCTAACAGGTCAATCCTCTCATTTATAACATATTATTAACTAAAAATAACTATCAAAAGTGAAATCTAAGTAAAACAAAACATTGCCACATGGCGCTTTCATCCCTCGGTCTTCTAAGAGTCATCAAATGGTTTCACTTGAGCAGATGACTATTCTCATACTCAGACCATTTGATGAAGAGATCCTCTCATGTGTTGGCATATGAGAATTTGTGTTGGTCCATCAGGGCCGAAAGGATCTCCTTTATCGCCACTGCACGTGCCAAATACTTGACTATTTTAGCATTTAATTGTTGTAACACTATCTCAGCCTTGATCGAGTTCTTCATGAACTATTGTACTTGACTTGGCACCGTGTTCGCCATCTTTTCTATTTCCGTAGCCCATGATGATTTTTGTTTGACATGTAGTTTGACTACATCATGAGATTCGACAAAGTCGTCAGGTGTGTCGAACTCTGGGAGGCCAACGTCTCTCATCGCCCGATTGATCTTGGTCCAGTTCCTTTCTCACTTGGCCCATTTCTCTTGGATTTCCTGATGAGGTTCTTGGACCATTTTCACCCAGTATTCAACCAAATTATTTATGCAGTCGATGAAACTATCCCTTAGTACTCGAATGCCATTCTCTTCAGTGTCTCAACCATGTTGAAATGCACTAATGTACTCAATCCTTTCCGCTGCTTGGTGTGATTTCTCATACCATATTTCCATATCCTTGCACGTTTCCAGTGCCATGAGGGTGTCTTATTGGAAATTGACTATCCCTACAGTGAAAAGGTGCCTCTCATTTATGAATTTAAAGTAGGCATCCTGGAATATGCTCCTCAAGAACTCTATGGCCTGTGTGGATTCCTGATAATATTTCACCAAATGGCGTAGATGCTCCAACTCCTTCAGTGCAGTGGCCAACTCCTCTTCATCCTTCCTCATTTTATATAGGGTGGCATCTATGATTGTCATCCCTGCGTTGATAAGCTTGGACATATTGGCATGCTCCGTGCTAATCATTTTTTCCTCTATGGTGATGAGGATGGAGTTGTCCAGAGTAAGCCTCATATTTTTGGTGGTTCTCTTCATGATGGTTTTCCTTTATTGGTCAGAGGCGAGGGCTTGTATATTAGCGACCTAATCCACGAGTTCAGGGATTTGTTTTTTTTCCCAGGTAAGCATATTTCCCATGCTCTCGATGGTGTATATTTGTTCAAGACTAGGTTATTGAACCTCTTATGTGTGTTCCGAAAGTTCGGCCTCTGGTTGTTTCTCATATTGAGGTAAATTACTGGCCAAAATTAATGCATCATGGGAAGGCTCAGTACTTACTTGATAATCGACTGTTGAGATGCCGATTTCTTGCTATGGAATTCCTTCTTCTTGTTCGCCCAACCCTAGATCGTCCCTCGGTTTGTCCACTTGGGTCTTCGGTGCATCAAGTAGATCAGTGTCTAAGACACTTTTGACCTCTTGGTCCCTCTATGAAAGGCTTTGAAATTGAACATCGGGGGATGGGGAAGATTCTTTCTTGGGTTCCTTTTCCTCTGTAATTTGTACCGGAGTTACCAGGGAAACCTTCAAACTTTCCTCATCATCATAGATAGTTATTAAGTTGGCTAAGGGGTTCGATGCACCTTCTCTCCCTGATGTCCTTGTTATCTCGGGTTGAGCTGAAACGTTCCCTAGTGATCCATCTTGTGGCATTGAAACTATCTAACCCGATGATCTTTTCAATTTGTATTACCTCTGGGCCACTTGGACCTAACAATATTTCAATTGGGTTATTAACAAGGACCCTTTTCATTTCTACTAGGTTTGGGTAGTTCTTTAGCTGATCGATTACTCTTTGTTCTTGTTCCATTAGGAGTAGTCCCTTTTCTTATGCCTCCGATGTCATAGACAATCCCATGTTCTACACCTTTGTTGCCTCTGTTGCTTTGATTTCTTCCTTGGCTCTGAGGGGCTCTTGAGCTGACTTCTCTATTTTTGGTGCCTCTTCATCCATGATCATGGCCTTGAACCTGGTCATTTTTGGGTCGACCATTCTTTGCACCACATTGTCCGAGTCCTAGGTGTTCTCTATGAAGACTTCGTCTTCGAACTAAATGTGACCATATGACCAACAGGATGACACCTTTGAAGCATATTGTAGGACCAGGCCCTTTGGATTGTGCTTGCGAAATCGTCCTGTTGGGAATATGAATTCGAGTTGTCTCAACCATTCTTGTTTGGCTTGAGTAGTATCGTTTATCAAATATAACCCTACATCGAAACCATAGGGTATGAAAACCCGTTTCTTGTCTTTGACCAGGGTGGCGTTGTATCCTTGCAATATGTTCTAATAACATATTTCTCCTATGATGAGCTAGTCTGGGACATGAGATGGTAGGATATGTGGTTCTTTGGTGGCACTGAACACTCTGATGTAGGTGGCACACTCGTCCAAATACCAATGTCCTAACTTGGATATCATTTTCTTGGATGTCGTCAATAGCCTTGGGAATTCTTTATTAAAAATAATAAAATAAATTTGGGTGATGAATTCATCGCAGATGAGGGAGTAAGATTTCTTATACATGTTTTCCCATAGCATGCTAAATTATATGTGGACTAGGAGCTCTGCAACATGCCATCTCAGATTCATGCTGGTGAAGACGTTCCTAGTGCACATGACATCGAGAAGGTATGAAGCCATGTAAAATGTTGGTTCTTCCCCTTCCTTTGTGTGTGATACTGCTACACACATATGCTTAGTTGCTTGGATATTATTGATCCCCAGTTGAAGTTGCACCTGACAATCACAACTATGTATTCCAAAGACATCCATGCCTCCGAAAACTTGGAGCAATATTTCTCTCCATATAATCGGAAGATGAGAGCCATCAAATAGATGTATGGATACCTCAAGTTAATCGTCCCATACCAACCAGTGCTCTAGTTGGTAAAATTATTTTCCTCCCTCCACCATGAGGCCATCATCCAGTTCGTGTTGTGGTGTTCATAGAAATTCACCACGAAGTCTGTGTTTAGCCACTCCTCTGGGTTTCTGATTTTGTAATATTTGTGAACTTCTACCAGTAGGAAAACTCTGACACACCCACCATTGTCATCGTTGATTAACCATTTATGTGTGTTTGTGTGGTCAATGAGCCATTTCAGGACCTCTATGCAGGGGAAAATGGGGGTTCTGCTTTCCACCATGTGTAGATATGACCGCCAGATGTTTGGGAATAACTGGTCATCAAGCGTCGTTACGTTGGGATCACTATGTGGGACGTATTCTAGGTATCATTCTCAGTTGATCCTATTAAAGAGAGCCCCCCACTGTGGGAGCCTCATCTTGGACCCGATGCTTGCCTCTGTATCATGAAAGGTCAAAGGCTAGATGAAAAAATTCTTCGTTGTTGTCTTGATGATAGGCTCTGGCCTAGGGACATATTCAAATTGCCTCACGATCCTTGGAGAAGAGCCTTCACCTGTCTTTAGTTATTTTAGCTTTGGTTCTCTTGGTGAGCGTATGGTGGTTGGATTTATTGGCACCATTGTTCCTGCAACTTAAGAAAAATTTCAGAGACTGTTTAAAAACCATATAAACACATATAAATTATAGCCAATGAATTAACAGACTTGGATACATACCTCCGAAGCTTGCTAAATTCAATAAATCTGCCATTGAATCTATAGAACTTAAATTCATCGTGGATTGATGGTGGAGGCGTGGGTGGCGATGTGGTCTATTGGTGATTTTAAATAGTTTTTTTTTATTCATGCATGAGGTAGCAACTAATGCAAGATCAAGTATTAATTAGCTCCTTAAATGCTCAAAATCTGATCGTATCTAATGCTAAAACATCTGGTCGTGTCTCTCTTTTAGTGGGTGGATCGAGGATAGGGGTTCAGCTACGAATGTTTTCATTGATATCCTCCTGAAAAAATCTTTGACACTGATTGATCTTATCGTACAATGCTGACGCGAAAAATCTAACTCGGAGGTGTGACCTGGACATAGGGAACCAAGAATGACTCGGGATGGAACTAAACAGTACACCCTTCTTACCTGGTAAAGACACATGGCATCGGAGATAAGTGACTTAATTCACTTGTATTAATCATAGCTAGTACTTTCCTTAAGTTATTTGTTCTAAAACAAACCTTAGCTTGTCGTTGTTGAAAAGTGTACAGTATCGACGATCGACAATAACCTATCAAAGTGCTTTCAGATCGACTCCCTTGAAAAAGTCTTGATGTCGAAAATGCATCTGGTATCGATGATCGGGGATAAATTTTATGGTGGTCAAAATGTTTGTTTTGATCCTTCTGAGTCTTCCTCGATTCTGATAAAGCGCGTCGGGCCTTGGCTATTTTTCGTTCTTCGTTAACATCTGTCCTCCCCATCTCTTACCGATGTCGAAGGGGAATTGTCCATCGATGACATATTTATGAAAAAATTAATGCAAACCAAAACTTCCTTCTATATATGCCAATAGAGATCGGTGCTTGGCGACTGTGGTCTTCCGAGTGGTTCCTTTTTCTTCTTTAAATTCCTTTCGATGTTGAACCTGAGTGTGTTGGGTGAATTTTTTGGTTGTCGATTCTTTATTCAGGTGTTAAGGTATTTTTAGTCATGGGGTTTCATAAGTTCAAGAAAACTTGAAAAGGTGATGAGAGTCATGAAAATAAGAAAGGGCATAAAATTTCTCAAGATAAAATCGAATCAGAGAGTGAAAAAGATCAAGTGGTACCCCAAAAAGTAAAAAAAAATAATAAGGTCTTTTTAGGGTGTGTTGAGTGCTCAATAAATGGTGAATTACTGGGTTAAATCAAAATATTTGTTCCTACCTCGGGCACGGATGATGCAAAATATGGTTAAGAAATTAACTGGTTTTTATCAGAGCCCCTTTTATCCTTGCATTTGAAATCCCCTGGTTGGTGCATCCAGGTCTTCCGGTGGGGTTTCAACCTTTTTTTCTCCTTCTTTTCCTGTAAACCTGACTCACTCCCTCTTTGTCAAGAGTCATGTAAATAATTCATGGGCACCAGTCCTTTTAGTTATCATCATTTACTTTCTATAGTGTTGCTCCACTGCTAGTGAGCATCCATAGCCCCAGGGGAGTCACCCTGATGTCACAGACCTTGCTCCACTACCAGCAAGCATCGATATCCCCGGTGGAGTTATCTGTATACCTTCTCCTACTATGCACTCATTTGATATAATTGATTTTATTTCGGCAGAATTCCCTCAGCGAGTGGGAGAGGAGGACATCTATTATTTGCAAAATGAGATGTTTAAGGTGAATTTGTTTCTAACTCTGTCTCGAGGTACATGTATTCCTTTCTATCTTTCCATCATTCCCTTCAAGTTTTTACCAGAATACTAGGTGGACACTTCGTCACTTTTCCAAGGTTGTTCATCCACACAGGTTAGATAGAGAACTCCTTTAAAACAACCGCAGGTCTCCTTATAGTTCTTGTGTTGTATGTAAGCGATGAGTTAGGAACAAATTTCATCATATCACATGGACTAAGGTCAACCAATTTCTTTCTAAACTTCAAAAGTGTAGAAGTATTATAACTAGAAACAAAAAACAAAAAATGCACTCCACGATCAACCTACCTAAAAACAAAACATCATGAAAATGCACACACACTTTTTTTTATTTTTTATTTAGTTTTAATGAAAATATTGTTTTAGGGCTTGAACATTCACTGGTAGGGAATCAGGTTCCCCCCCATCAAATTTTGAAACCGATATGTGCCTACCCCAATTTTCTTGGCTACCTGAAAGGGTCTGATCCATCGATTCTAAAACTTCGAATGTTTTCCCTTCAGCTCATTTGCTCTATCGCATTTTAGGACTACGTCTCCTACTTAAAAATTCTTTTATTTGGCCTTATGCTTAGCAAACCACCTTTTAACTATCTACTGATGAGCTATGAACTTTGATTTTTCTTTCTCCCTCTCTTCTTCCAACATGAGTAGGGTATCAATTCTGTGTTGTATAACTGATGAGGATTGTCCTCTAGAATCCTGAGCAAGATGAAGAGATGGAAGATATATCCCATTCGGGAGAATGGCTTCCTGTCGATATACCAAAACGTATGGGGAATTTCATATAGCTTCCTTGGGTGTTACTCTATCAACCCATAAGGCATTATGGAGTGAATTGTTCCAAATTCCCTGCGGTTGTGCACCAACTATTTTCTTTAATATCCTCACTAGGTTCTTGTTGGTTGATTATTCCCTCTTGTTCCCCTGTGGGTATATTTCGGATATATGATTTCCACTCTGTTCCCCTGTGGGTAATATTTTGCAGATTATATGATTATGATTCCTTTGTCTAGAGAAAAATCTATTAATAAGGTGGAATAAATGAAAGAGACATTATAAAAAACAAGGACGAAAGGCATAGCGAACCTCGTAATTAGTTGTTGTTCTATGAATTGGATCACCACCTTTTCGTTTACATGAGTATGAGGGATGGCCTATGCCCATTTCATGAAATAGTGTATGGAAGTCAGTATATATCTATGATTTTTTGAAGAACTCAATGTAATTTATCTTATGATATCTAACCCCCATTGCTTGAATGTCCCGGAGACGACCATAGGTTGGAGTGGGAAAACTACTCTCTTTTCCCTCCCCACGCTTATTTGACAAGTTTTACAGTTTCTAGCGTATGTGTGAGCATCCCTGAACATAGTAGGCCAATACTAGCCAGCTCTCAGTATTTTGTGAGCAGTGGTGTCACCTGCAAAATTTCCATCTGTAGGACCATCATGGATCTCCTTCAGAACCTTGTCTGCATCTTCACGTTTCAGACATCTTAAAATTATCCCATCATAATTAACACGGAAGAGCTTCAAATTTATGAGGTGGTATTGTGTAGATTTTAACCCGAGGGCTCTCCTTTCCCTAGGATTTAGGTTTTTTGGGCAAGTCCCATGATGCAGGAGATAAGTTAGTTTCTCATACCAAGTCTCTTTCCCTAGGGATATGTATGAAGCTTCCCCACACCATAATTCCAATTCATTCTCCCATCCGAGATATTCATTTACTTGGTCCTGGGCTTCATCTGCCAGTTTTCATAATACTTCTCCGTTAACCAACTTAGAAGGTTTTATATCTAGATAAAATTATTGGACTACTGCCATCCAATTTCCTCTTCTTTCCCCCATCTCTTGTTGAGTGAATAGGGATTGGACTACAGGGTGATGCACGGTGACTTTGGTATGGTTCTTTAGGATGTATTATATGAAGTGTATTACTATCTTGTATACTACATAATCCTGCTTGTTTATAGCTGGGTAATTTAGTTCGGCCCCTTGGAGATTAGTGCTCATAAATGAGACCGGGGCCTCGTTGTTATCATCATTCTTTTGAGTCAATACTGCAACTAACGATTGGTTAGAGGAAAAAGTGTAGAGGAAGAAATATTTTCTAAAGTCGGGACTTCACAGCATTGGGGATTGAGATATTGCAACCTTAACATTGTTGAAAGAATTGTTTCGTTCAACATCCCACTTAAATTCAATATCTTTACGGATCATTTTTTTAAGGGTTTGATAGTTCCAGCGAAATCGAGGGTAAATTTCCTCACAAATTTGATTTTCCCAAAGAAGGATTGCATAGCCTTTTTGTTGTGGGGTAATGGAAGTTGAGTTATAGCCCTAATTCGCTCTAGGTCTATGTGAATTCCTACTTGAGATATAATATGACCTAGTATTTTACCTTCCTCGGCACCAAATAAAGTTTTCTTAGGGTTTAAGGATATACCGTATTTCCTACACCTTTCAAAAATTTGGGTTAAGTGTTGGATGTGATCTTCTCTTTTCTTTGAATACATAGTCACATCGTTAAAATAAACTACTAAACATGTGTTGATTCGTCCTCAAAACGCTACGTCCATGGCCCTTTGGAAGGTTTCCCCTACATTGATTAACCCAAAGGGAATGCGTTTATAAGAGAAGGTTCCCCACTTGGTTCATAAGGTAGTATTTAAATGATCCTCCTCTGAAAATAGAACTTGGTTGTAACCTGAAAAATCGTCTAGCAGGGAGAAAATATCATAGCTATACACATTCTACAGGAGTTGCTCCATTGGTGAGACTGGGTAGTTTTCCTTTTCTAGAGATCTATTGAGGTTTTTGAAATCTACACATAGATGGATCTCCCCATAATTGTTTCTCATAGGAACCAAATTTTCTACCCCTGCAGAGTGTTTAACCTAGAATATAATCTTAGCATCTAGTAATTTATTTAACTCCTGACACATGAAAGGCTCCAAGGATGGGTGGTACTTCTAGATCTTCTGTTGGAAGGGTTTCACTCCAGGATTTAACGGGATGGTGTGTTGAATGGTACAAGTATCATAAGTTTTTAGATCTCGGTAGGACCATGCAAAGGCATTGTGATATTATCTGAAAAGTTTTAGATAGGCCTTCCTTTCCTCTTTAGATACTATCTTGTCGAGATTTATATTCTTGGGGTTTTCCAAGGTTCCTAGATTTATAGTTTCGTACATGGGACATGAACTCCCCGTCTTTGCGTTCGTTGACCCTTCGAATATTTCCTTTAATTCAAAAATGTTTTCTACATTGGCCACTCCCTTCGGTATCATGTGAGACCTTGGTTTCTCAGTCGGTTGACCTATATGAGGATCGATTTCTAATAATTTCTCCTGAAGTACTTCATCATCAATAGCCAAGTCTTTAAAATTATCCTGATTGGTCAAGAAGTTTATGATCTATTCATCTCCTTCAAATACCTTCCAATTAGAAATATTTTTGGGCATCGATGGTTTGTAGAGTAGCTCCACAGTCAACCAAGAGGCTTCATAGTCTTCTAGAGGGGATAACCTTGAGGCAACAGTGTCCATAGAATCAACAAGAGTTTTCTTTGTTCTAGGGATCATTGTAATGTTGAAGGCTTCAAAATGTTCTATTAGTCTGTGCACTTCCTGTTAGTAATTCCTCAGGTGGGAAGATTTTCAATGTATAGTGTTCCTTACTTGTCTAACAATGATTTCAAAATCTTCGAAAACCTTCAATTATATAATTCTTAAGTATATGGATTTCTTTATCCCTTGTACTAGAGATTCATACTCCACGATGTTTTTTGTGCATTCAAATTCTAGTCTACAGGACAGAAAATTTCATTTACCTTTTGGATCAATGAAGATGCACCTTTCCCCTGACCCCTCTTGCGATTTGGATCCATCAAAGTATAAGGTCCAACTTAGTGAACAAAAACCATCAACTTCCTTTTTTCTACCTATTTCCTCCTTTCCTACTATATGTTCTGTGGTTTCTAACATCGGTTACTGGAAGAAGAGGGTTTCCTCCATCGTTGTTGACAAATTTTCTTGAAAACTTGTTTTAGAGTTTTGAGTAAGAGGAACATCCGATGAGAGGGGGGATAAATTATTGAAATCAGAGTTAAAGGAATAATTGTTTAGCAAGAGGAAATATGTTGATGAGGGTTCCTTAAGGTTTTCTAGGTCGATGAGAGTATGTTTTAGATATATTTCCATGTCGATCCTGATCATATTCGTGTGTCCCCTCAATGGAGGCCAAAGGTGAGCCCGGTCTATATGAAAATATCCGTTTAACTTCTCGGACCAATCCTGACTCAGTAGTAATCCATAAGCTTCTAGGATATCTACTACAATGATGTCAATTACTTGAAAAAATTTAGGGTGTGTATCCATTCTGATCATTACATCTTTGAGCTCTCATAAAAATTTCACTTGGGTTTTGTCTATTTGTATTACATGTTTATCACTTTTGAGAGGGACTGCATTTAATTTCTTGCATATAGACAATGGCATAATATTAGAGGAGGCTCCTGAGTCAACCAAACAGTTATGGAGGTTTCAGTTGAAGACTTCAAATGTCAAAAGGAATGGTGGGACAAAATTCTTTCCCTTATCTTCAGAGAAAGTGTTTACTGTTGGTTTATTTCTTAGATCCGTGGGAGATGGATTTTCTCCCCAGTCAATTATTGTTGTAGGATTTTCTATTGACATCAATTCTTGTAACATAAATTCCTTTTTTTTAGGGATTCTACACATGTCCATGAACAATATATTTGCCTTCAAATTTTTCAAGTCTTCTACTATGTTGTAGTCTATGTTGGGCGATTCTCATGTATGGATGTCTATAGGATTCCTTCGGGGAACAAAAGGTGCTTTCGGGTGATCGGGAGTTGCATTTCCTCCCAAATTCTGATTTGCAGTAAGGTCATTTGAGATAGGATGACCCCTACTTTGTGTTTGCACATTCAAGGCCTCTGCGGGTGGTTCTTGAACCTCAAATGGGTCATCAGAAGGAATTGGTAGGTCAGGGTCCCATATCAACATGGTTGTTTCTTTTGGTGGATCAACTTCTTCCTGGTCAACATTATTCGTAACTGAGGTTGTTGATTGTTCGGTTAGGGAAACCTAATCTAGAAACCAGTTGGCCATCAAATTCATGGCATGCACCCATTGTGGGAAGTCTCTTTTAGAGTGTTTCTCTTTGTGATAGGTACATAAAGAGTCACATGTTACATTTCCAAGGTCGATGTTTAAGTTAGATAGGGGAGGTTCAATTGCTTTGAAAGGTGGATTTATTTTAAAAAATGGTTTATAGGGCCTATGGCCTTGGTTTCCTTACTCTTCACTTCTTTTCATATCTATGATTTCATTTGACAACTTCTTAACCATGCATTGTAGGTCTTCTATTTCTCCACTTCCCTTTTTGGGACCTTGTTCTGTTTGTTTCCCAGGAGGTATGTTCAAGAGGAGTCCTCTCCTAGGAGGAGGTTGAGCTTACTTCCTAACTAATGAGACCTGACCTTATTTACATCCCTTCATTTGGAACTCTATTGTTTTGGCTTCTTCAAAATTATCAGCTAAGTTTGTTTTGGCATCCTTCTTCACAAACATGGAAATATAAGCTGGGAGAGAATTAACATATACTTCAATTTACAACTCCTGAGTGGGTCTAGCTTCGGGTTGAAATTTGTTTAGGATAGTTGTGAACCATTGATTAAATTCTTTAACCTTTTCCTTTGAACTCATGGTGGTAGTGAACAACTCGGCCATCAAAGCTCATGTAGTGGTTTCTTTTGCAAATTTATCTAGAAAATCCTTTTGAAAATTTGTCCAACTAGTTATGGATGTTGATACTGAGAGGGGGGTGAATCAGTATCAAGTACAATTTAAAAACCTTTTACAAATTATACTTAAACCATTCAATTATATCCAATGAGCAATGAACAATAGTGTAAGATTTACACCAATACACCACAATACACCATGCACAATATATATGAGAAATAATCAATAGTTTTTGTTCAAGGGAAGTAATGACTTCCAAAGGTAGCTACAGCTTCCAAATGTAAAGGGAGGGATGAACCTTCAAGAGGAATACCTGATCCTTCAATATCAAGAGATTTGAAATCTCTATCCTTTCCCCCTTCCTTCCACCAGAATATATGAGAGATAATAAAACTTTATTCAATTAAGGTCTGTTCAGAAGACCCAACTTATGCTGACATGCCACTAGCTCAATATTTAACATCCTGATTAGAGCTTCGTGCACAAGAAATAACGTCCATTACTATTTCCAATGGAAGTGGTCCCCACTTCATTTGGATTCTGTATAGAAAAGTTTTGATTGTTTTACCCGGAACACTGTTTATTGACTAGTTTAGGAATTTGGTCCTAAACCTATATTCCAGAGTGTATCTCCATAATTATAGTTAATCAGAGCTGAAATTTTTTACCATGGGGTACCTTGATATGTCGTCTCAATACCATATCGATTTCACCATCTAGATCGTTCTGAAAGAAAAAAAGTTATAGCAAACATGGGGAGATGACAGGAAAAGATAACGTACCTTAGAACACATCACCCAAAAGACTTCATCCTCCCTTGAAATCCGGCCTTCTTTTCTTCTTATTCACTAAATTCGACTTGTATCAAATAGATGTATAATGATATTTATTTATACCATTTATGTCACTTCCTTTAACATTAGAGTCGACTGACACTTTCTTATTTTGTAATTATTTTCTTTAATTATTTGAGGAGACCTACATGTACTTCCTTTTTCAATTCACTTTGTCATCTTCAAATGTTCATTTCTCAACCATGAGGATCATGTGACATGCCACATACCACGAGGTATGATGTATACTATCCATCCATGGATGTTGTGTCTGCATGTGGCTTTTCCTTCATGTCCAAATACCTTCATCAATCTTGCGGTCCAAAACCCACTTTGACTACTTAGGGTTGACATCAATGACAACAACCAATCTTCCAACAATCTCCCCTTTTTCATTGATGGAAATATCTAGCCTCCCCTATCATCATGATCTAATTTCTCCTCCCCCTTTGACATCGATGGAAAAGGGTATGGCTTCTCCCCTTGATTTTAATGGAAAAGGTAACCTTCTTCTTTGGGCAGCTCCCCACAGACATTTGGCACTCAGTAATACTTCATCCTTATTTTTTTGGTCTTTTTTCTTCCTTGGAATTATTTTTGTGTGGCCACGTCTTCTCTCTCTTCTTCATGTCTAGTATGTATGTGTTGTTCGGTCTTCTTATTAGGTTGCAACCAATCTTCTGAGTTATTTTCTCTAATTTTACATTTTCACGGAGTCAAACGTAAGGTGTATCCTTGATCACATATTTTGCTGACAGGGGAGATTATGTAGGATCTTCAGCCAATAGGACTCACGCTTTTAGATTTTCACTTCCAAGTTTTATAATTCCTTTTCCAAGTATTTTTGGTAGATGAGTCATCTCCAAATGCAACATTTCCACCCTTTTTCTTCAAGTGACAAATTTTGCTTGATCTTCGGTCATGTGAGATGAGCACCCATTATCTATTAACCATTCATCTTCTTCTTTGCATTCTTTAGCGACTAATGCTATTCGAAGATTTTCATTGTGTGAATTTTCTTTCCTTTTCCATCTTTGTAGTTGGCATTATAACATTTGTAATATGATTATCTTCCTTCATCTCTCTGCAATCGTATACTTTGTGACCAAGATTATTGCCTTGTAACATACAATATTTTGATCCATTAATGGGTCAAATGGATTATAATTATGTTGAAAGGTCTCACGAACATATCTACTATTTTCACCATTCGTAGCAGCTTGCATAGTTATTCCTTTCATTGATTCACCACAATTGATTGCCTTGTGTCAAGAATTTCCACAAAGTATAACAATGTCCAAGAAACAATTTTGATACACTGGGCATAAGTGATCTTCTTTATGGTGTGGTCCATATGGGTTCGCGATCTATTCTTAAGTAGTTTCCTTCATGATGATTTCTTTCATGATGGGAGAGGATCTTCTTGATGTCTCATTCATGCAGGAATTCTATTTTCTATCTTGTTGTTCAGTGGATTGCGGAGTGTTGGTTTCATCATTTTCAACTTCCTTCTCTTGTTTGTTGTCTTCAAACTTTCATTTAATCCTAGTCTTGTCTTTTCGTTGGGAGATCTTTGACTTCTAAGGATCTCATCTAATTTTTTAGGTCTTTTTTCGAACTTCTTCTTCAACCTTTTTGTTGTCAATGGTAGCTCCCCTTTGTGTGATCAATTCTTCTTTCAATTTCTCATAATCTTATAATTGTTCCTCAAGCTATTAATGGTCTTTCAAGTTTGTAATTCTCTTCTTCACAGCTACTCAATTCACCTTACAGTATTATGTTTGTGCTTCTAAACACATGACTAGTTTCAACGTGCTTCAACTTTCAAGATTCTCATCTTCTTGTTCACTCTCTGCATTGTCTTTGTATCCCAAGAAGGAATCAAGGTTGGTTTCTTCATTTTGAATCCTTTTCACAAAATGATTTCTTCTTCTTTGAAATTCTTATGATCATCATCACGGGTTTCTTGGGTTATGAGGACTTCTCCTCCATTATCTTCTTCATCCTCTCATCTGAGGAGATTTCATCATCCTTGCTTGGAGTAGAAGCTCAACATTGTTGAGACTATAAGCACTTTATAGTAAAATTTTCAACAATATGTCCTATTCTGCACCCGCAATTAAAGCATTTGAGAGGAGACTTACCTTTGTATCTTCCACTTCCTTTAAAGACCTTCTTACGAAATTTGTTATTTCTTCTTCATCAAGTTCGTTATCCTTGTCTTTGTCTTCTTTATGGATTTAAAGGCTACTTCATTGTTTGTCTGGTCACTTTCTGCTCATTTCATATATAAGAGTCCATGTAATTCATCCATTGTCATTTTGGTCAAGTCCTAGTTTCTTCAATGGCGGAGGAGACCTTAGCATCATACTTGAGAAGTGATCTCAAGACTTTTGGTACAATAGCGATTCATCGAGCTCTTCACCTAATCCCTCGATAGCATTCTTTCTTCATCAACTCTAGAAGATATGTTGCAATATCTTCCTTTTCATTCATCTTCAATTTTCAAATTTTATCTATGTCTTTGAAGCTTGACTGCTTAACTTTTGGATCCTGCCATTAGATATTCTTGAGAGTTTGTCCCATACCTCTTTATGGGTGTTGCATTCCATCACTTTACTAGCAATGGTTAGTGTCAATGATGCTAGAATAACAAGTCACGGATTTTTGAATTCCTAGAATGTAATCTTCTTCTCATTTGGATCGGTTGGAGCATTATTTGGGATTATAGAGCCATTTACAACAGAGTACCAAATAATGCTACTCCCAAAGTTGTCGGAGTAGTTTTCACTCTATCCTCCGGTAATGCATAATTTCTTCCATAAGAATTTTGAATCCCATTTGAAATTCACTCATGGTCATCCATGTAATAACCGAGGACCTTCGATTAGTTAAAGCTATTAAGGCAACTAGAGCTCATTTCCAATTGTTGATCTCTTGAGGAGGGGGTGAATCGGTATCAAGTACAATAATTTAAAACCTTTCCAACTTATACTTAAATGCATTAAGAATTATATCCAATGAAATGAACAATAATTATAAAGAGTTACACCAATACACCCTGATACACCATGCACAATATATGAGAATAATCAATAGTTTTTGTTCAGGAAGTAATGACTTCCAAAGGTAGCTACAACTTCAAATGTAAAGGGATGGATAAACCTCAAGGAGGAAGATACAATCCTCAATATCAAGAGATATTTGAACTCTCTATCCTTGCCTTCCTTCCACCCAGAATATATGAGATAATAAAACTTTATTCAATTCTGATTTATTCATGAGAGTGAACTTGTATAGAATGTCATGCGCTCAATATTTAACATCTGATTCTGAAAATCCTTTTCAAAGAAATACAGTCATTATGATTTCCAATGGAAATTGGTCCCGGCATTTAGATCACGTATGAAAAGAAGTTATGGCCTGTTTTACCCGGAACACTGTTTATTGACTAGTTTCAGAAATGGTCACAAACCCTATATTCCAGGGGGTGTATCTCCATAATTATAAGCGAATCAAGAGCTGAAATTTTACCAGAAGGTACCTTGATAATAAATTATCAATACCATAGTAATTTCACCATCGAATCGTTCTAGAAAAGCATTATATAAAAATGGTAAGATGACACGAAAAGGAAATAACATGCCTTAGAACACATCACCGAACTTCTCCTCCCTTGAAATCCGGCCTTCTTTTTCTTCTTCCCTCTGAAATTCAGCTTGTATCAAATGAATGTATAATGATATTTATTTATACCATTTATTTCACTTCCTTTTAACATTAGGGCCGGGCGACACTTTCTTATTTTGTAATTATTTTCGAGGACCTACATGTACTTCCTTTTCAATTCACTTTGTCATATTCAAAATTCATTTCTCCTCAACCATGGTGATCCATGTGATAGTACCACATACCACGGGAAACAACATGATGTATACTATCCATCCATGGATGTTATAAACAACATGATGTATACTATCCATCCATGGATGTTGTATCTGCATGTGCATTTTCCTTCATGTCCAAATACCTTCATCAATCTTGCGGTCCAAAACCCATGACTAGGGTTGACATCAATGACAACAACCAATCTTCCAACAATGGATCCTAATTGTATATTAAAATACCATGTGGACACCGAATTCTCAAAAGTATAGGGGAAAATATTGCATAATACATCTTCATGTTGGACATTCATCAGTCTGATATCTAGTATGAATTTTTTGATATGGTCTTCAAACAATCCTGAGGTTTGAGGGTCAAATTTAGGGAGTAACTTTTCTGGATGTTGGGGAAGGTTATGTACTCTTCTGGGGATGGAAAGAGCATATCTGTCCAACCAAGGTTGATTATTCTGAGGTGGGTTTCCCTTTTATTCATTGTGATCATTGTTATGTTCCATGTCGTCCAATCCTGAAACTAAGCCTTCTGAGTTAAACCCTTCTTCGTTGGAAAAATCGTTGGGCTCAGAGAAGTTACCGACTGGTGTTTCGAGGATTAGATTAAGAGGATGTTTGATTTCGGTGAGGGAAAAATCTATCAGGTCTTCTACTGTGTGAAATAAAACCCGGTCAGGGGTATCAACCGTTGTTCTTCTTACTTTTTTTATATGATAAAGTAACGAAGCTAAGGGAAATCCTCTAATTTGTCGAGCATAATCTCTGTTATCACCCTATAAGTTATAGGATCAATTGATGATTGGGATATTATTTTTATCTAGTGTTTTTGTTGATGAATGATTTTTCATTCTGCAAATAATTTGAAAAGAAAAAAAGAAAGAGAAAAAGAAAAAGAAAAAAGAAAAGAAAGAAAAGAAAAGAAAAGAGGGCATAAAAGAATTTCAATAAAAGCCCCATGCAATAACAGTAACTTGGTCCATACCTTTCAAGCATGGCCATGTTCTTTTTAAATTGATGTTGATAGGGTAGTGAATAAGTCTGGCTAAACAGTTTAATATTAGCCAAGGTGTCTAGGTTAGATTAGTGAATAAATCTGGCCACACTGTCTAATCTTGGTCAGATAGCCCCAAGGTAGAATAAATTCTTAACCCAACAGTCTAATTTGGGTTAACTGTCATAGGAAACTAGGCTAGAATATAGGTTAGTCACATTATTGCTTCTTTTTAATAAAACCAGCTTGATGTAAATGTTGCACCATGTTTCAGATGCTTAAAAGGTCGTTTGGTCGAGCCCCATGGTGGTGTCTACCTGAAAAACTTGGAAAAAACCCATAAAATGCATTTATCCTAAGTTTTACCCTAGCACATGTGTTTTTCGCTGCCCACTTATGCTCTTGGCACCTATCAATGGTCTTGATCATGGCACCCAAATCTACGGTGGACATATCTTTNNNAAAGACCCGTGCACATCTAGATGGTCCAGGACCGAGCGCGCAGATCTACGGTCGACATTGGATTTCAGACCCCCCATCTGTTCTGCATTTAATGTAAGGGGGGGGTCCGGAATGAGTGATAAAACACGTGCAAAGATCTGCGGCTCAGAGGCAGGCGCGCAGATCAACGACCCAAGATGTATTTCGGACCCCCACGACTGATCTACCTTTAACTGAGGGCGGGGTCCGGAATGGTTCTCTTCCTATGGCAGGTCCCTTTCTATACGTGGCAACAATCTAATGGCCTCGAGTCCTATCATCCCCTACTATCTGACAGACCTTCGTCACCTCTGGACGTCACCTTCCACATTTCCCGAAATGGTCATGTCCCATAAATGCTATCAGTCCTTCCCTCCATTCGCTCGTGGAAATCCCCTTACTAGGACTTTTACCTCCAATCGATATCCACCACATCACCCGTCCATATCCCTCCGCTACCGTCACCCACCATCCCACCCTCAAAATGATCCGTTGGCTATTATTACTAGATAACCTATCCGTTATCCAAATGACCTGTCTCCCACTCCCAACCGACCCCCGTTTACTTAAAACTATCATTATTCTCCTTACTTTCGCCATTCACCCATTGCTCCAGAGAAATTCATCATTTACTCCTCCATTGCAGTCAGTTTCCCTCATCCACAGTCAGCCGACCCCACTAACATTGTATTTTATTATAGGTATTGTTGCAGAAATGGCGCTAAAATACAAACAAGCAGAAGGAGAGAAGAATTTGTTTCTCCCGCCTCCTGTCGATCTGGATAGGATCCCACTAGTCAACAAAGACCGATTAATCACAGATACAAAATGTGATTTTGATTTCTCATACCTTCAATCGTGGCTCAGGGAAGTTTTCCTGGACCAGAGTGATGAAATTGGACTCTAGGAGTCCAATTTACCCCTCTACCTCTTCCCTCAGATCCACCATTTTCCCGAGTTCACTCTCAAGTGTCAAGCCCACTATATTCCCGAGCAAAGAGCCGTCATATCCTCGTCCAGAGAGATCCTGTTCCTCATCACGCTCGAATCCATAGACCAGATGATGAAAATCCCCTGAGCCGACTCTACATCTCCCTTCAACCTGGAAATTCTCACAGAATTATACCAGAAAATGACCTTCCCCCAAAGAGCTCAAATATTTGAGCTTTTCCTTCCCCCATCTGCTCAATTTCCCTCCGCAAATCCTCCTTATCCGTCTTCCATGTTCTCAACTAAGGGAAACTAGGTCATCTCATCCCTTTGTGCTTTGTTAGGATACTATTCTGATCAGTGGGTAGATGAACCCATTCTGGGTTTTCTATCCATCTTCTCTACCGATGAAAATCCCACCACCCAGTTTGACTTCGGCACATTCTTGGCAGACAATCTTCACGAACAGTTCATGAATTTCAGCACAGAAGGCATGTTCAGATATTCATCGATACTAGCATACTTGTTCGTCTTCTTCCAGGTGGATAAATTTGGCTTTTCCATGCAGAAGATGGATGGAGATGGTAGATCGCAGGCAGTCACAGCATGGACTTCCTTGCTCAAGCACAACTCCACTGATTTTCATTTTAAGGAGTTCATCGACCAATTCTATCACCATGTAGTAAGCATGCTAGGTGGCAAGCCCGAGCCTCAGATAAACAATGAAGTTCAGAGGATCCTACATCTCTCAGACAACATAAAGACCGAGGATTGGTACCTGTATCAATATTACACTGAGATTAGAGTATACGGGTGCGAGTTGGCACCGTAGAAGCTGCCTAAGTACCTGCCCATCATAATTTTCACATTGGAATATATAAGGCAGATTATAAATTCCGACGATATCCATTTTGTGTCACTGAAGAAAAAACAATAACTTAGAATCAAGGGGCAGATTGGCTCCTTCATCTGCAACAACCGTGGTGCTGGGGAGGAAGCATACAGGATGTTGCGGGAAATGAAGTTCTTCATGAGCTTCCCATGGAATTATGATCCATGTGGGATCATCTCAGAGATGAGGATGAAGAACAAGAACATCCCATATGTTCATGAAGCTAGGCCTGAAGTGGAAAAATTTGCAAATCAGACAGCCTGGGAGCCCAACACATTGGTCGAAGTACAACAGCAGGATCCCCCATCCACTGTGTCACAAACGACGACGCCACAGGTCCGAAAATAGAAAAGGCTAAGGCAATATTTATCTCCGCCTGTCATAGAGGTATCTTCCGAAGAATTCCAGCTACATACCAAGAGGCCTAAGACTGTTGCAGCTCCTGGCCCGACCGGGGAAAATGAAGCCCCATCGACTACAATGTCCAAAGTTTGTATTCCACCCTTCGGTTCAAGCCTCCATAAGTTCATTACCCCATCATTGTCGAAGAAGTCCACAGACTCTCCATTGAACACTCAGCCAGGCAAGGTAGGACCCAAGTTGAGCATTTTTGAAAAATATGAGCTAATGAAGAAAAAGAACCAGACCCTAACCAGCAGTACTTTCACCCAGTTCTGGAAGCAGACGTCGATTGCGCAGCATAGGTTGCTATTGGCATTCGACACTGAGAAGGGCATAATTCATATGGAATTCCTCCAGGAACATGTACCAGACCCCAAGGTGATCATTGACTATAAAATGGTCACCTTCGAATTCCAAACGAAGGACGTGCATCCAGCCGATCAGATGGATCTGCACAAGCAGACAGGGGAAATGGTTTTCTATATGTTGGCACATGATTCCACTTCTGCGTCCAAATTGCAGCTGTCCCTGAACAATGTTCAAACAGAACTCAAGTTCGAGAAGATATCGTCCTTTGCAAAGGACAATAGGATCAAGACTTTGGAGGAGCTGGTCCTCAAGATCGGTTACGATCCTTCAAACGTGAAAGTAGTTGAGGAAATGATAAAGAATAATAATGCTGACATAACATCCTTGAGGAAAAAACTGAAGCTCCCACCAACAGAGGATTCACAGGTGAAGGAGATAGCAGAGAAAGAAGGAGAGAAGGATGAAATGCTCAAGCTTCTCATGGAGCAGAACGCACAACTTAAGGAGATGGAAGCTGAGATGGAGAAACTATTAAAAGAGAAAGAGCAATTGAAGCCAATGGAAGTCATTCCATTGAGTGCTATTCCAATTTCAGGAGTGAGCACATCATCAGTGATAGAAGTCCCATCCACGACTCCATTGACATCCCAGGACAAGACAGTCGACCTGGCTAAGTCCATGGAAAAGATGAACCTTCAGGAAACATAGATCAACAGGCTAAAAAAGGAGATTGAGAGCCTCTAGGAACTCAAAAATTCCTTTCAGACTAGCCTTTCCAAGGAAAAATAGGTGACAAAGTAGCTCAAGCAAGAGCTACAACAGCTCCGGAAGCAAACAGTGGCAGGAAAGACTTTGGTTGAAGTTAAAGAGAATGTATGGACAGATATCACTAGGTCCATGAATGAGATATGGCCCATGATCCAAATAATGTTTGAGAAGAATGAATTGGTCCAGAGAATCAAATAGGCCATCGAGAATATCATATCAAAATTGGGGGAGATGTCAGCATAGGCAAACGAGATCATCAAGTTCCTGAATTCTAAGACCAGGGAAGAGCTGGAAGAGCTGAAAATTGAAGATAGAACATCGACCATCCTTGAGGTTAAACGGGTTTTGACCAAGAGACGATTAATGCTTCAACTGGATGAAAAGGTCCAGGCCATGGTCCTAGGGGTACAAAGATTCTTCAGTAAGATAGAGGCTCTACAAAAGAAAGGTCTACCTGGTCTGATGATAAATTGATGGCACTCCTAGACTACAAGAAGAGATTGGCTGATGTGGTAAAGGATAGTTCAAAGTTTGCAGGCATTCAAGGGAGCATCACTGGAAAGGTGTTTCTAGATTATCTTCAGTGGGACATCAGTATCCAACACGAGATTCGATACATCTTCCTCACCAAACCTACATTCGCCAAGTACACAGAAATGGACGAAGTGTATCGAAGGCTGCTCAAAGTCAACATGCCCAGTCATGTTAGATAGGAGGAACTCTATGATCTGATCGATTAGCAGATGAGTTGTCCCAGTCCAGTCATTTGTCCAGTCATATGAGGTCATGCAGAGGCTTCATCAACAGCGCACCCAGAAATCAGCGTGCAAGTACACCACATCATCAAGCAGTTCCTAGATTTAGGAAATTTGTTAAGTTAGTTAGGCTAAAAATAGATTTAGCACATCCTGTTCATTAATGAAAGGAACGTTTGTAATTTGAGTTATAAATACTTCACCTTTCAAAGTATTGAGGGTTGTGGATCTTCACACCCTGACGCTATCAGACTGTAATCTTTTTGAAGAGATCTTCCATTAATAAAAGGAGGCACTTTTACAGGATTCTTGCGTGTATTCACTGGTGATGTTTTTCTCTCCAAGTTGAATGTTATTCTCGCTTTGTTGTCATACTGTGTTCTGAATCTAATCTTTAAGAGTAATGAATGTTGCAGGATTTATCTCGTATACCCTATTTCTGACTCGAAATATTTAAGTGTCTTATCTTCTGGTGTTTTGAATAAAGAAATTGTTAACTTCTTCTTTGTTGAAATTATCTTTCTCATCTTTTCTTCTATTCATCATTTAAGTTACTAAAGAATCCAGTGATTATATTATCTCGCCCTGTGAAAGTTTTCCTTTGCGTTTCTGGTTCGGATTTCATATTTTATTAAAACACAGACCCCATATCCCAATGGATGTGTAGATTGTCTCAACCAATTCGAAAAAACACTTTGAAAACAAAACCGACCTATTTCTTTACCTAGCCTAATATTTAAAATTGGAAACATAGCTAAATCATATAGAGAGATCCCTCTCTAAAGTTGGAAGGGATAGATCCTAGATTCAAAAGTAGTTGGATAAAGTTACCTTAGTAGATTTTTTCTACTGTCAACCTCTAGGAAATTTATCAAGTGCTAACATAGTGGCGACCGTACTGGGGAAGAACATTTAAAATTTATAACTTCACATTTTCTTTCCCTAAAAGAAAGTCTGTTCCTGAAAGATTGCAAATTTGAGAAGAAAGTAATGTTTAGAGGTTGATTAGATTTGTACATATTATTTGCGGACTCATAAAACTAAAAAATATATATATATAAATCAAAAAGAAATTTGGCTCCCAAGAAAGTCTATACTCGATCTCATCTAGACCCAGAACCTATGATAGTGATAGATAACCCAAAAGAGTTGCTCAGGAAAAATACCGTAGCCGAAAGCTCAGTCAGTCATATTCCTTTACGTAAGTCCCTTTCCTTTTCAGGGGAACCCGTTACCTTTCAAAACCCTGACTTTGACACCTTTTCCCAACAAAGCTTGGTTAGAACATGGTTCGATAGTTTTGTGACCGAAATCATTGTCGACCCAACTGTTTTGCAACCCCGAACCCCTGAAGTTTTGTATCCCACTGCTAAACCGCAAACCACTCCCTCAGTACTATCCAGTCCTTCCTCATCCTCATCATCAGCCACTTCCTCGCCGATCATCCAGCCTGTTATCCCACCTCCTCCACCCATCATGGCAGCTATATATGCTCCCTTGGTGTTGTCTTCCCCTCTTCATGCCATTCCCCAAGACTATCAAACTAGACTTCCACAGTTTGATGCAATAGGACCTTTGAGTGCACAACAACACGTTGATAAAATGAATGATTATTTTGATCTGCATGAAGTAGATGAGGTTGACGTTCAAATGAGACTGTTTGCCCAAAGTTTGATAGGTGACGTTAAAAAGTGGTATAAAGGTTTACAGGTTGCCTCCGTCCTTGACCTTACCGCGTTCCAAAGGAGTTTTTTAGATAGATGGGAGGTAAAGAAAAACCCTCTCCAAATATTGTTAGAATACAAAATTATTAGAAGAAATCAAGGTGAGACAATACAAGATTACTGCACTCATTTCAATAACCTGTACAACGCAATCCCAGTTGAAATCAAACCTCCACAAGGTTTGGCGTTGATAAAATTCCCTGATGTTTTTGAAGCTGACATGTCATACCAATTAAGAGAAAGAAACTCTACCACCCTGGAAGATATGCAGAAAAGTGCAATAAGTGTGGAAGACAATTTGTTGGAAAAAAGGGCACGTCAGAGGTCAGAGAGGAGAGTCACAATTAAAGAGGAACTTTCCACATCGACCTCAGATTCCAAATTGGATTCTTTGGCCAGAGAAATAGAAAGAATGATGGAAATACTTACTGTGTCAGAAAGAAATCCTCCAAGAGACAACCCACTGGCTCCTCAGGTTCAGAATCCTAACTTCAGGAGAAACCCTCCTCAAGTCAGACAGAGAGATCCTAGGGATCAAAGAGAGCAGAGAGGTCCAGATCAGCAGATCAGACCTCCCTTACATGAAAATTATGTTGATGAAGGGGATGAAGTGATCGAGGAATTGGAGGATACTCACATAAATCTCATGGGCATTCATGATAACGAAGCTATTTTCCTTACCCAAGAAGAGAAAGAATTTTTTCTTCTCAATCAAACAAAGGTAAGTGAAGAAGTCAAAGATGAAGAACAACAGGCATTCGAAAATGCCATTTTGGAGGTACACCGACAGTATAATATGTGGAGTAAAAAGACAGAAGGGAGTTCCCCAAAAACGATGATTGAAACGAAGAAGGTAATTGAAACCAAGAAGGCCTCCGAGCCATTTGCCGAGAAGATCCCTGAGAAGAATACTGTCGAAGTTCCTGCGAAGAAAAACCTTACTATTCTAAAAAGATCGTCACAGCCCGAGGTTTCACCTGTTAATCCACCAAGTACTTCTGGCCAGAAGAGCATGGTGGACAAACCAGAATTGATGAGCTAAGGCAGAGCTCCTACACCCTTTAGCCTTGAGGGGGAATCAGCCAAAGTAAAAATTCCCATCCCACTTTCAGAGTTGATGAACAAACACGTTTATCGTTCACAGGTGATTAAGCTGCTAACCATTGAACCTGACATAGGCACGAAGGCCTTAACCATTGGATCAACAAATCATTCAGACATTGTGAACCTTACTGATGATCAACCCGAACTTCTGTTCGGACCTGAAGTAGATGGTCGAGATGATACTGGTGATGTCGCTCCTTTTTACATTAGTCTAAACATACATGACCTGATCTTGCATAACGCTATGCTGGATTCGGGTGCTTCCCACAATATGATGCCTAAAGCAGTGATGGAGAAACTGGGACTGGACGTCACCAGACCTTACAAGGATTTACACTCATTCGACTCCAATAAAGTCATATGTATTGGTTTGATCAAGGACCTATGCATCACCTTGGTTCAGATTCCTGCAAAGAGCATGGTAATGGATGTGGTAGTTGCAGACATCCCTCCGAAGTATGGAATGTTTCTATCCCGGTCTTGGGGGGCTAAGTTGAGAGGAACCCTGCAGCTAGATATATCTTATGCCACTATCCCAGTTTTCAGGAAACAAATAAGGCTATACAGAGAAACATTGATGAAATACATGGTCAGTAGCCAAGAAAAACCACACAACTATCCCCTTTACTCTGCACATTCCGACTTGGATTCTTTTATTTTGTACAATGATGGTGACACGKAAGAACAAGATACTCAGCTGGCAGAAGATACATCTAGTCAAGATGAAGGCCAAGAAACCATTGAGGTAGCAAGGATGAAAAACGTGATAACTGAAGAGCTACCGGCAGATTTCTGGAGCATGGATTTTSATGGAGCAGTAAGCAAAGAAGGAGTTGGAGCGGGAGTCTGGCTACATAATCATAGAAACAGGTATTCAGAAAACCATTCTTACAAGTTAAATTTCCAATGCAGTAACAATATTGCCGAGTATGAAGCCTTGATGCTCGGTCTGAAGATTTTGAAAAGAGTTGGTGCTAAACAGATTATGGTAAGAGGTGACGCTCAGTTGATAATAGAGCAAATCAAAGGTGAGTACGCTGCAAAACACCCACGTCTTAGAGCTTATAGGAATGTTGTTCTCGATTCCCTTAGATGTTTCACTGAAGTTGACTTGTAGGTAATGTCGAGGGGACAAAACATTCTGGCAGACGGATTGGCTACGTCAGCAGCCACATGTAAGATTCCTTTCCGCTCGACTCGCCCATACACTGTTGAGGTGAAATGCAGACCAACCGTTCCCGACAATATCAGGTACTGGCAAGTGTTTGGTAATGATGATCAAATCAAATACGTTTTGCAGTGTAAAAATGATTTTGAATGTACAAATATAGATTTAGAGAACGAAGATGAAAATGTAAATAGATCTGATTTTGAAATTGATAGTGTAAATAGCGTAGATTCAGGACAATTAGGCGATGATGAAATGGATGCCGATGTTTTACATTTGAAAATAAATTTTTTGCCTAGGGGTTTAGTTCCTTTGGAGGACTTGTTTGATTTTAACGACGTAGCCAAAAAACCGAAAATCGAAGCTAATGGACAAGAGGTAGAAGACTATAATATAGGGATAGAGGAGAAACCCAGGATAGTCAAATTGTCCAAATCACTGCCCCCTGATCAAAAACTCAAATACATTGAGTTGTTCAAAGAATATTCAGATGTCTTTGCCTGGGGTTATGAGGATTTGAAAGCTTATGATACTAGCATCATATAACACAGGATTCCAATAAAAGAAGACCAAAAACCGTTCAGACAGAAACTTAGGAGGATAAATCCCAAGTTACTCCCTCTGATAGAAAAGGAAATCAAAAAACTGTACGATGCCAAAATCATAGTCCCGTTGCGTTTTTCCAAATGGGTCTCTAATTTGGTCCCTACACGTAAGAAATATGGCCAAATCAGACTTTGCATAGATTTTCAAAATCTAAATAAGGTCTCCCTGAAGGACAACTATCCCTTTCCCAAAATGGACCATATCCTACAAAGGGTGGTCAGATCCAGTCGAATCTCTTTACTGGACGGGTTCTCGGGTTATAATTAGGTCCTAGTTCACCCGGATGATCAAGACAAAACCGCCTTCACCACACCATGGGGCACTTTCATGTATGTAAAAATGCCTTTTGGTTTGATGAACGTTGGAGACGCTTTCCAGAGAGCGATGGATATCGCCTTTGTGGAAGAATCGGGTAAGTTTATTGTCGTCTATTTGGACGATGTGACGGTGTTTTCCCGATCTGATGAAGAACACCTGCGACACCTCAGACGAGTCTTCGAGAAATGTAGAAGGTTTGGGATTTCTTTAAATCCCAAGAAAATCCTTTTTGGACTAGAGGAAGGCAAACTTCTAGGACACATCATATCCAAGGACGAAATCAAAATTGATCCCAGTAGAATCGAGGCCATACAAAAACTAGAACACCCAAGAAACCTCAAAGAGTTATAGTCTTTTTTCGGGAGAATAAACTTTCTACGAAGATTCATTCCCAATCTGGCCGAGCTCCTTAGAAACATTACAAATATGCTAAAAAAGGATGTGAACATAAAATGGGACTCTAATTCTAGACAGTCTTTCGAACAAGTTAAACGAGCACTCACAGAGGCCCCTGTCTTAATCAGTCCTGATTTTACCAAGGATTTCTATCTTTTTTCTTTCGCTTCTGAACATACTATAGAAGCGGTATTACTACAAAAGAACAATGAAGGGTATGAACAACCCATAGATTTCTTTGGTAAAGCGTTAAGAGACACTGCTCTGAATTACAAGATAATGGAGAAACAAGATTTTGCCTTGGTGAAAGCTATAAAAGATTTTAGGGTCTACATTCTCCATTCTCATACCATTGCATATGTTCCGAATGCGGTAGTAAAAGACATTTTGACCTAGGAAAACCCGGATGGAAGAAGGGGAAAATGGATTGTTGTAGTTTTAGAATATGATATAGAGATTAAGCCTACAAAACTAATCAAGGGTCAAGGCCTAGCAAAATTAATGGCTAAATCAAATTTCCATGCTCTTGACATTAATTTTTTAGCTGCAGCAGATGAATAGGGTGAGATGGCGAATCCAAGTGTGAGAAAGGAATTTCTAAACTCTCCATGGTACGCAGACCTTATATTCGTTTTGAAAAATTTACAGGCTCCCCCTGGTTTGACTAAGACTAAAGCTAGATTTTTAAAGTTGAAAGCCTTAAAATTCTGTATTCTAGAAGGAAATTTGTATTGGAAAGATCCTGGAGGCATTCTGTTAAATTTTTTATTGAAAGATGAAGTTGAAAACGTGTTACAATAATTTCATGCAGGAGAATGTGGTGGCCATTTGAATTGGAAGGTCACAGCCAACAAAATACTCAGAGCTGGATTCTATTGGCCCACCCTATTCACGAATGTACATCATAAAGTGACTTCATGTCATCAATGTCAGTTGTTTGAAGGCAAAAGGAAACTCCTTCCTCTCCCCCTGAAACCGATCTCAGTTGAATCCACTTTCCAGCAATGGGGACTGGACTTCATTGGAGAAATACACCCCCCTTTTTCAGGCCAGCACAGGTGGATTTTCACTACCACCGATTATTTTACCAAATGGATCAAAGCAGTACCAAGCATGCAAGCTACTGACTCTGTTATTATCAAATTCCTTGAAAATAATATCTTGTCTCGCTTTGGATGTCCTAGAAAGATTATAACTGATAATGGAGTTGCTTTTCAGTCAAAGAAGCTCATAGATTTCTGCAACCAATACCACATTGGTTTGGGGCATTCCACAACTTACTACCCTCAGGGGAATGTGCTGGCGGAATCTTCAAACAAAACCTTGGTAAATATCATCAAGAAAACATTGCAGGAAAACAAGAAATCGTGGCATAACAAGTTGGTGTTCGCATTATGGGCTGATAGACTGACCACCAAAAGATCAATCGGTATGTCACCATACCAGCTGGTCTATGGCACAGAGGCAGTTTTCCCCACTTCCTTAGGAGTCTCTGTCATGAATTTGCTTCAAGATGTACAAGCCGAGCCAAATGACTCACAGAGAAGGATCAACTAGATGATCCATTTACAACAGTCTAGGGAAGAAGTTTTCAATAAGACTCAGGTAATCCAAGAAAGCATCAAGAAGATTTTTGAAAAATGGACCAAGGAGGATGATTTTGAGCTAGGATATTTCATGCTAAGATGGGATGCCAGAAATGAAGACAAGGGAAAGCATGGAAAATTTGACAGTCTGTGGAGAGGACCATACATGATCCAAGCATTCAAGGGGAACAATGCTTTCTTTCTAAACAACGCTGATGGGACAGATCTGCCAGGAGGACCTGCAAATGGCAAAATGCTGAAACATTATGTGCCACCTCAGTAGAGACTCAAGTTTGCACTCTCCATTGTACATACCATTTTTATTTTTATTTTTCGCCTGCATTTTTCTGAGTGAAGAACATTAGTCAGTTGGTTGAAGCCCGAGGAGAAGGCCCTAAGCTGCTGACTACTGTTCTTTCAATGTTTTGAGAATAAAGCCAATCAATCAACGAAGACTACTAGGAAGAAGTTTTCATAATGGCAGGAACCAGGATTCTTGGCACTTCACAGGGCAAGTACCATCCCTAGGTGGAGCCGCTGTTATCACCCTATAAGTTATAGGATCAACTGATGACTGGGATATTATCTATCTCTAGTGTTTTTGTTGACAAATGATTTTTCATTCTGCAAATAATTTGAAAAGAAAAAAAGAAAGAGAAAAAGAAAAAGAAAAAAGAAAAGAAAGAAAAGAAAATAAAAGAGGGCATAAAAGAATTTCAATAAAAGCCCCATGCAATAACAGTAATTTGGTCCATACCTTTCAAGCATGGCCAAGTTATTTTTAAATTGATGTTGATAGGGTAGTGAATAAGTCTGGCTAAACAGTTTAATCTTAGCCAAGGTGTCTAGGTTAGATTAGTGAATAAATCTGGCCATATTGTCTAATCTTGGTCAGATAGCCTCAGGGTAGAATAAATTCTTAACCTAACAGTCTAATCTGGGTTAACTGTCATAGGAAACTAGGTTAGAATATAGGTTAGTCACATTGTTTCTTCTTTTTAATAAAACTAGCTTGATGTAAATGTTGCACCATGTTTCAGATGCTTAAAAGGTCATTTGGTCGAGCCCCATGGTGGTGTCTACTTGAAAAACCTTGGAAAAAACCCATAAAATGCATGTATCCTAAGTTTTTCTCTAGTGCATGTGTTTTCCTCTCCCCACTTATGCTCCTGGAACCTATCAATGGTCCTGATCGTAGAGCCCAAATCTACGGTGGACATATCTTTCTGGACCCCCCCGACCATTCTACCTTTAATGGAGGGGGGGGTCTGGAATCACTGATAAAGACCTGTGTGCATCTGGACGGCCCAGGACCGAGCACGCAGATCTACGGTCGACATTGGATTCCGGACCCCCTCGTCTGTTCTTCCTTTAATGGAGGGGGGGGTCCGGAATGAGTGATAAAACACGTGCAAAGATCTGTGGCTCAGAGGCAGGCACACAGATCAACAACCCAAGATGTATTTCGGACCCCCACGACTGATCTTCCTTTAACTGAGTGGGGGGGGTCTGGAATAGTTCTCTTCCTGGCGGGTCCCTTTCTATACGTGAAAATGATCTAATGGCTCTGAGTCCTGTCATCCCCTACTATCTGACAGAACTCCTTCATGTCTGGACGTCACCTTCCACCTTTCCCGAAATGGTCATGTCCCATAATTGTTGTCAGTCCTTCCGCCCATTCGCTCATGGCAAGCCCCTTACTAGGACTTTTACCTCCAATCGATAGCTGCCATGTCACCCGTCCATATCCCGCTGCTATCTTCGCCCACCATCTCACCCTCAAAATGATCCATTGGCCATTATTACTGGATAACCTATCCGTTATCCAGATGACCTGTCTCCTGCTCCCAACCAACCCCCGTTTACTTGAAACTACCGTTATTCTCCTTAATTTCGCTATTCACCCATTTCTCTAGAGAAATTCACCATTTACTCCTCCGTTGTAGTCAGTTTCCCTCATCCACAGTTAGTTTCCCCCACTAACGTTGTGTTTTATTACAGGTACTGTTGCAAAAATGGCGCCAAAATCCAAACAAGCAGAAGGAGAGGAGAACCTGTTTCTCCCGCCTCCTGTCGACCTGGACAGGATCCCACTGGTCGACAAAGACCGATTAATCGTATATACAAAATGCGATTTTGATTTCTCAGACCTTCAGTCGTGGCTTAGGGAAGTTTTCTTGGACCAGAGTGATGAAATTGGACTCTGGGAGTCCAATTTACCCCTCTACCTCTTCCCTCAGATCCACCATTTTCCTGAGTTTTCTCTCATGTGTCAAGCCCACTATATTCCCAAACAAAGAGTCATCTTCTCCTCGTCCATAGAGATCCTGTTCCTCATCACACCCGAATCCATAGACCAGATGATTCAAATCCCCAGAGCCGACTCCGCGTCTCCCTTCAACCTGGAAATTCTCACAGAATTATACCAGAAAATGACCTTCCCCCAAAGAGCTCAAATATTCAAGCTTTTCCTTCCCCCATCCGCTCAATTTCCCTCCACAAATCTTCCTTATCCATATTCCATGTTCTCGACTAAGGGAAACCAGGTCATCTCATCCCTTTGTGCTTTGTTAGGATACTATTCTGATCAATGGGTAGATGAACCCATTCTGGGTTTTCTATCCATATTCTCTACCGATGAAAAGCCCACCACCCAGTTTGACTTCAACACATTCTTTGCAGACAATATTCATGAACAGTTCATGAATTTGAGAACAAAAGGCATGTTCAAATATTCATCGATACTAGCATACTTTTTCATCTTCTTCCAAGCGGATAAATTTGGATTTTCCATGCAGAAGATGGATGGAGATGGTAGACCGCAGACAGTCATAGCATGGACTTCCTTGCTCAAGCACAACTCCAATGATTTCAGTTTTAAGGAGTTCATCAACGAATTCTATCACCCTGTGGTAAGCATGCTAGGTGGCAGGCCCGAGCCTCGAATAAATGATGAAGTTCAGAGGATCCTGCATATCTCGGACAACACAAAGATCGGGGATTGGTACCTATATCAAGATTACACTGAGATCAAAGTATACAGGTGCGGGTTGGCACCGTATAAGCTGCCTAATTACCTTCCCGTCATAATTTTCGCATTGGAATATATAAGGTAGATTATAAATTCCGACGATATCCATTTTGTGTCGTTGAAGAAAAAGAAGCAGCTTAGAATCAAGGGGCAGATTGGCTCCTTCATCTGCAACAACCGTGGTGCTGGGGAGGAAGCAGACAAGATGCTGCGGGAAATGAATTTCTTCATGAGCTTCCCATGGCATTATGATCCATGTGGGATCATCTCAGAGATGAGGGTGATGAATAAGAACATCCCATATGTTCATGAAGCTAGGCCTGAAGTGGAAAAATTTGCAAATCAGACAGCCTCGGAGCCCAACACATTGGTCAAAGTACAACAGTAGGATCCCTCGGCCACTGTGTCACAAATGACCATGCCACAGGTCCCAAAAGAGAAAAGGCCGAGGAAAGATTTATCTCCGCCTGTCACAGAGGTATCTTTCGAAGAGTTCCAACTGCATACCAAGAGGCCTAAGACTGTTGCAGCTACTGGCCGGATCGGGGAAAAAGAAGCCCCGTCAACTACAGTGACCAAAGTTGGTATTCCACCCTTCGGTTCAAGCCTCCATAAGGTCATTACCCCAGCATTGCCGAAGAATTCCACAGACTCTCCATTAAACACTCATCTAGGTAAGGTAGGACCCAAGTTGAGCATTTTTGAAAAATATGAGCTAATCAAGAAAAGGAACCAGACCCTAACCAACAGTACTTGCGCCCAGTTCTGGAAGCAGACGTAGACTGCACAACATAGGTTGCTATCGACATTCAACACTAAGAAGGGCAGAAAGCATATGGCATTCCTCCAGGAACAGGTACCATACCCCAAGGTGATCACTGACTATAAAAGGTCCACCTTCGAATTCCAAACGAAGGACGTGCATCCGACCAATCAGATGGATTTGCACAAGGAGACAGGGGAAATGGTTTTCTATACGTTGGCAAATGCTTCCACTTCTGGGTCCAAATTGCAGGTGTCCCAGAACAATGTTCAAACACAACTCAATTTGGAGAAGATATCGTCCTTTGCAAAGGATAATAGGATCAAGACTTTGGAGGAGTTGGTCCTCAAGATCGGTTATGATCCTTCAAACATGAAAGAAGCTGAGGAAATGATAAAGAAGAAGAATGCTGACATAGCATCCTTGAGCAAACAACTGAAGCTCCCACCCACAGAGGATTCACAGGCGAAGGAGATAGCAGAGAAAGAAGGAGAGAAGGATGAAATGCTCAAGCTTCTCATGGAGTAGAACACACAACTTAAGGAGATGGAAGATGAGATGGAGAAACAATTAAAAGAGAAAGAGAAACTGAATCCATTGGAAGTCATTCCAATGAGTTCTATTCCAATTTCAGGAGTGAGAACAACATCAGTGATAGAAGTCCCATCCACGACTCCATTGACATCCCAGGAGAAGACAACCGACCTGGCTAAGTCCATGGAAAAGATGAACCTGCAGGAAACAGAGATCACTGGGCTAAAAAGGATATTGAGAGCCTCCAAGAACTCAAAAATTCCTTTCAGACCAGCCTTTCCAAGGAAAAGAAGGTGACGAAGCAGCTCAAGAAGGAGCTACAGCAGCTCCGGAAGCAAACAGTGGTAGGAAAGACTTTGGCTGAAGTTAAAGAGAATGTATGGACAGATATCACTAAGTCCATGAATGAAATATGGCCCATGATCAAAATCATGTTTGAGAAGAATGAATTGGTCCAGAGAAGCAAATAGGCCATCAAGAAGATCAGATCAGAATTGGGGGATATGCCAGCACAGGCAAATGAGATCATCAAGTTCCTGAATTCTAAGACCAGGGAAGAGCTGGAAGAGCTTAAAATTGAAGATAGAACAGATACCATCCTTGAGGTTAAACGGGTTTTGACCAAGAGAGGATTAATTCTTCAGCTGGAAGAATATCTCCAGGCCATGGACCTAGGGGTACAAAGATTCTTCAGTAAGATAGAGGCTCTACAGAAGAAAGGTCTACCTGGTCTGATGGTAATCAACGATAAATTGATGACACTCCCAGACTACAAGAAGAGATTGGGCGATGTGGAAAAGGACAGTTCAAAGTTTGCAGGCATTCAAGGGAGAATCACTGGCAAGGAATTTCTAGATGCTCTTCAGTGGGACATCAATATCCAACATGAGATTTGATACATCTTCCTCACCAAGCCTACATTCGCCAAGTACACAGAAATGGACGAAGTGTATCGAAGGCTGCTCAAAGTCAATGTGCCTAGTCATCTTAGATGGGAGGAACTCTGTGATCTAATTGATTAACAGATGAGTTGTCCCAGTCCAGTCATTTGTCCTGTCAGATGAGGTCGTGCAGAGGCTTCATCAACGACCCACCCAGAAATCAACATGCAAGTACACCACATCATCAAGCAGTTCCTAGATTTAGGAAATTTAGTAAGTTAGTTAGGCTAAAAATAGATTTAGCACGTCCTGGTCATTAATGATAGGAACGTTTGTAATTTGAGTTATAAATACTTCACCTTTCGAAGTATTGAGGGTTGTTGATCTTCACACCCTGACGCTATCAGACTGTAATCATTTTGAAGAGATCTTCCATTAATAAAAGGAGGCACTTTTACAGGATTCTTGCATGTATTCACTGGTGATATTTTTCTCTCTAAGTTGAATGTTATTCTCGCTTTGTTATCATATTGTGTTCTGAATCTAATCTTTAAGAGTAATGAACGTTGCAGTGTTTACCTTGTATACCCTATTTCTGACTCGAAAGATTTAAGTGTCTTATCTTTTGGTGTTTTCAATAAATAAATTCTTAACTCCTTCTTTGTTGAAATTATATTTCTCATCTTTTCTGTTGTTCATCATTTAAGTTACTAAAGAATCCAGTGATTATACTATCTCTCCCTGTGAAAGTTTTCCTTTGCGTTTATGGTTCGGATTTCATATTTTATTAAAACACGGACCCCATAGCCCAATGGATGTGTAGACTGGCTCAACCAATTCGAAAAAACACTTTGACAACAAAACCGACCTATTTCTTTACCTATCCTGATATTTAAAATTGGAAACATAGCTAAATCATATCGAGAGATCCCTCTCTGAAGTTGGAAGGGCTAGATCCCAGCTTCAAAAGTGGTTGGATAAAGTTACCTTAGTAGATTTTTTCTGCTGTCAACCTCTAGGAAATTTACCAAGTGGTAACATATGTTAGAACCCTATATAATAGGAAATCAGTATTCTGAATAATATTCATCTATTTCAGGCATTATGCTTTTGCTCGTGACGCATGGTGAAGGCGGCAGAAAGCGCTCGACACTGACCAAGCATAAGATGAGTACCTACACGTGAGATTCAAGGCGAATTCCGGTGCATTTTTAGCAAAATTTTTTGAATTGGTTTGAATGGAAAATTTTTATTCTTGTGCTTTATTAGCCAAATTTGGTTTTTATAATCAATTTTTGGTCTTTTGAGCCAAAATTGGCCCCTCGGCCTTTATGTAGAGTTTTTGTTTTATTTTTCAAAATATAAATTGTTTGAAAAATTATTTTCCAAAAGGTATATTGGCCGAGGGCCAATCTCCAAGCACTCAACACCGAGAGTTAGCACCATTTCACAAACCAACAACAAACACACAAGCCAGCGCCATCGCCTAAACTCCAAAGCATAGCCTTGGTCTCACATCATCGATTATGTATTTTAATTGCATGTTTATTTAAACTCTGAAAGAATTCTCTTCCTTCGCCAATGTGGGACTAATCTCCCAGATATAAAATATAAAATACAACAAATTCAACCTCATGCCAGGTTCCAAAGATGATGTGCGGGTGTCTAAAATATTAACTAGGTGTCAAGGGCGGTTTCTATGGTCAGATATTCAGCCCTGATAACTTTTTGTTCAACCATGTATCTCCTATCCTGAGCCATTTAAATGCACATCGCATGATTTCAAACGTTTGTGTTTAACTGCCAGTTCGCTAGGGTTTATGCTCGTGCATGGAGGATGATGTTATGGTGGCCCATTTCATCAAGACGAAAAAATTATCAAGTCTGCAAGAATCATTTTGATCACGAATCAGAAAAGCGTATTAATGGACTGCTACAAAAATGGATGTCGGAGCACAATGCTACTACCATACAATTTGTTTTTTCACCAGAAAGGCCAGAAACAGGAGTTAAAAATGAATAGATTCCTCAGTGATTGGAAAGTAGTCGTGCGAATTTCGGGGAAAGCTACACCGTCATGAATTCTGCAGAAGATGTTAATGTTGTTTTGGGACCAGTCTCCTCATCCCCTCAACTACTTTACTTGTTGTAAATCTTGTTCTTATAGTGCAGGTGTTTCCCAAGATATTAATAATGGTTATCAATCAAGGTATTCCCGAGCAGTTTCAGGGTTTTAGAGAATGCAACCTTGGTGATTAGTCATACAGTTTCGGGTAGTGAATCTTCAATGATGATTTCATATGGCTTCATATATCAAGAAATTTCCATATAGATGGTATATCAAGCACGCTCAGGCATATGGCCGACTTTTCTGAGACTTTAATCAAGAATTGATAGTGCAAATTTGTAAAGGAGAGAGATCTCAAATCTAGTTTTTAGTTCTCTATCCAAAGCAGAGCTCTTTGCCTCTGACTTAAGCTTGAGTGACCTTTAGATTGTCCTATGAGCTTTATTTTCCTTCCATTGATCCTGCATGACCATGCTTAGTACCTGGAGAGTTAGGGAAAATACTTGTGTGAGGTCCCTTTTTTTTTCATCAGTAATCTTATGAATAGAGGAGAGCATCCAAGGTTGATTGTTCAGGAATAAATTTTTGCATCTTAAGGATTAGTAAAGAGGGTTGGTGACTTCGGCTGCCAATCACAACAAGAACAAGAGGTTTGGTTATGATAACATGGGAGGTATAGAAATGGATTTCCAGTGTCCTCAGAACTTGGATGATGGAGAACTCTGGCTGCCCTCTGATTTCCTAAGTGAAGAACTTCCGCCTAAGGAAATAGTCATGCATAGAAGCAGTGAACCCCAAATACCCAGTGAGTTTCCCTATGAGTGGTACTCTTTTGGGCTTCCTCCGGACTCATACTATAAATCCCCTGTAGAATCAGTTGTAGGATCAACTGAAACAGAGAGTGACGAGGAAGATGACTACATGGCTAGTTTAGCAAAATGGATTGTTCATGCCATGCTTGATGATGATGAAAACAGTGATAGGAATCAGTCCTCCCAGTGGGCGTCCGAGCAGAAGATGTTTGCAAATGACGGAGCAAGCAAGTCAAATACTATGGAAAGGTATCCACGGTCTACCTTATCTGCAGCTGACATTTGGTCTACGGGAAGCTCCAAGGGCCCTTCACAGGTCTCATCCCCTCCAACAACTTCATTGCGTCTCTATCCTCCCAACAACGCCCTCCCGGACAGAGAAGAACACCGATGCATGGATTTCTATGAAACAAATGCAGTTGTCGCTAGAGATGGATGGAATAAATTTTTTCATCTTAAGGATTAGTAAAGAGGGTTGGTGACTTCGGATACCAATCACAACAAGAACAAGAGGTTTGGTTATGATAACATGGGAGGTATAGAAATGGATTTCCAGTGTCCTCAAAACTTGGATGATGGAGAACTCTGGATGCCCTCTGATTTCCTAAGTGAAGATTTTCCGCCTAAGGAAATAGTCATGCATAGAAGCAGTGAACCCCAAATACCCAACGAGTTTCCCTATGAGTGGTGCTCTTTTGGGCTTCCTCCGGAATCATCCTATAACTCCCCTGTAGAATTAGTTGTAGGATCAACTGAAACAGAGAGTGATGAGGAAGATGACTACATGGTTGGTTTAGCAAACCAGATTGCTCATGCCATGCTTGATGATGATGGAAACAATGATATGAATCAGTCCTCCCAGTGGGCATCCGAGCAGAAGATGTTTGCAAACAATGGTGCAAGCAAGTCAAATACTATGGAAAGGTATCCACAGTCTACCTTATCTGCAGCTGGCATTTGGTCTATGGGAAGCTCCAAGGGCCCTTCACAGGTCTCATACCCTCCAACAATGCCCTTGACATAGAACACCGATGCATGGGATTTTCTCTATGTAACATCCAACGAAGTTGTCAAGCTAGATATGGATGGAGCTAATCCAATATCCACATCTCATATGCATGCTCAAGGGTTTCAAGGGCATGTCCACGCATGTGATGAGGGGGTTTAGGCCCGAGGCTCTTCCTGTTTATGCTACCCTTGCCACTGAATTTGCATTAATTGATAAGTGGTTTGCTTCTGTGCCCACTTCAACCCAACCCAATAGGTTTTATTTTCATTCTGCAACTCCTCATGGTTCCTCCAGCAATGTCAGGAGAGATTTGATGAAAGGATTCCAACAAAATACCATTTTTTGTTCCCCGGAGGGATCGGGACTGTCATTTGGTATTTATTATCAGAACATCCCTGCAACTCCTTTTTTCAAGTCCCTTAGAAGGCTCAAGCATGTGTTCTAGTTTCATGATTATGCAGCCTCATTTAATTTGCATGTGAAATTGGGTACTCTTCCCAACTATGTTGTGATTGAGTAGAGATACTTTGATGTCGAACTTCTTCCTGCCAATGATGATCACCCTTCTCATGATGTGGACGAGGGACAAAAGTTTGTCAAGGAAGTGTATGAAACACTCAGAGACAGTCTTCAGTGGAATGAAATGATTTTTCTCATCACTTATGATGAGAATGGAGGATTCTTTGATCATGTCCCAACTCCATTTGCTCATGTGCCCAATCCGGATGGTAAAATTGGGCCCGAGCCTTACTACTTTACCTTCGATCGGCTTGGAGTTCATGTACCAAACTACCTTTGATATCTCTCTGGATTGATAAAGGAATAGTCATCCATGAACCAAATGGGCCTAATCCACATTCACACTTTGAACATTCATCTGTTCCTGTGATAGTAAAGAAAGTTTTCAATCTTAAAGCAAACTTTTTAAATAGATGCAATGCCATTGGAGCAGATAGCAGCTCGACCAGTGGTAGTTTAATTTCATGCATAACAAATGGAGAAATATCCCATCGTTTAGGCATCATTTGAACCATATGGTAGACAGGGAATTCAGTTACAGGTAACACATGGCAGAGGTTAGGGCACCGATCCTCCAACTGGCAGTGAATCTCCAACAATCTCAAGCATTCAATGACTTCCACATTCATTGGTTTTTGATGTCGTTAGAGTTTGTTCACAAATATTATTAAACAACCTCCAAAAGATGTTACATATGTCAAGCAGCAAGCATCAATTGAACTTTCCTTTTATCAGTTTTAATTATTTCCTAGGAGACAACCCATGTGTGTAGAGATTTTGGCAAATGCTTTTCATTTTCTTTTAGAAATCAGACTTATGAGCTCTCTGTTCGAGGACTAAAGATATTTTCTATTTATATTACATGTAAAGACGTAACGAGTCTCAATTCCATGGGGTTTCAGGTTCAGCCGTGAAGCGTTTTTCCCTTTCTCTCACGAATTCGCGGAGGTGTTTTATTTCCGGCCGACTACTACGGCTGTTTTTGCAGCCCTTTCTCCTCGCGATCATTACAATTGATCCTCCAGAATGGGCATGCTTTTACGTGATTCCAGCGACATGTGTTGGTGGCTCTTTCTCCTGCTATTTTCCTATCATACATTTCACTTGTCAGTTTCCAATTCTTATTGTTCAAAAGATAAGGCAATGCATGCACTTATTGGAAAAATACTCAGATCCTGCTCTTTGATAATCAGATGTTACTCTTCTAAAAGCTCACAGGGAATTCCTCATACCCTTTCATTGGCTTTTTTCCTCCCTAGTTCTTCCTCAAATCGACAACATCAAAACTTAATTCGATCCAACATTTCTGCTACCTTTCCCTGTGTAAGAGATTTGTCCAGATATGAGATTGAATCACATATTTAAGCGCAGAACCCATTTTCCCAATGCCCCTCCTTGTTGTCCCAAATCCAATCCAGACCATTTAAAAATAAAAAACCCTATACTTTCATAGCTAGCCTAACATCCATCCCATACCAACCAAGTTAAATCGAAAAGAGATATCCCTCTCAGTCTTGGAGGGATAGATCCAAGACTCAAGTGGTTCGAGGTTACCTCTATAATTGCCTCAGCAACCTTAGACAAATTACAGAGCGCACATTTTGGCGATCGACCGGGATTCAACTTTGATTTCTCCGTAAATATATCAAGTCTGATTGACTTCTCGATGGTGAACAAAAGACAAACACAGGAAGGTTGTACTATTCACCTAGCGACTCCATTGTTCAAGATCCCGAGCTTCAAAGTTCACAAGCCGAATTTACCGCTAAATAATCCATTTCTAAAGCCTTTGATGATGTTCTCAAGATGACAGGGTTTGTGGTAAACTTATATCTTGTAAAGCTCTGCTAGAAGAATTCAGGGTAAGTTAGAAGAATTTCTACATTGATTAAGATCCTTTAACAATCGTTTCAGATTTTGGGAATCGAGCAAATTTTCCTAAAAGTAAAATTTGTTTTCTTGAGCTAGTTATCGAAAAGTTCAAAATGATATTGAACTTTTGGATTGTCAAAGTCAGTCCTATAATTTCCTAGATCTCAAAGAATTCTTGGAAAATCTTCCTTCTCCAAAGCAAGAGGAAATCGTACTACCTGTTGATTTGCAGATTGATGATGATTATGTTTTCAAGTATAAGGGTGAAGTTGTAGATGCAGGGTTTAATTTTGAAGATGCAATCGATCAACTAGTCATAGAAGATCTAGGAACGAATATCATGCATCATGCTTTAATTGATGCTATAGCAGATTACATGGAGGTTCATGTTAGCTTGAGTTTTCAAACATGTATCCTCTATAACAACCAAATATGTCACCAGTTTCTAGTACCTATTTCAGTTTCGATTTTCATCAAGCACGATTAGGAAACCCAATCATGGGATCAACTTCTAGGTTGGCTTCATTGGCATTTTTTCATCACTTGATTGAAGCTGTAACTGTTAGCAAAGTAGGGTAGGTAGGAATGTGCAAATAAGCTCAATAGGATGAGCACCTTTTATTTTTCGTATCTTCATGGTTTTATTTTCAGTTTAYAGTTTGGGGGCAGCCCAATGATCAGCTGGTCTGTGAATTTCAGAGTTCTATGGATTCTAGACACCTCCTTTGGAGCTATCTTCCCCAGGTGGAGCCTATGTTAGAACCCTATATAATAGGGAATCAATATTCTGAATAATATTCATCTATTTTAGGCATTATGCTTTTGCTCATGACGCATGGTGAAGGTGGCAGAAAGCACTCGACACTGACCAAGCATAAGATGAGTACCTACACGCGAGCTTCAAGGCGAATTCCGGTGCATTTTTAGCAAAAAATTATGAATTGGTTTGAATGGAATTTTTTTATTCTTGTGGTTTATTAGCCAAATTTGTTTTTTATAATCAATTTTTGGTCTTTTGAGCCAAAATTGGCCCCTCGGCCTTTATGCAGAGTTTTTGTTTTATTTTTCAAAATATAAATTTTTTGAAAAATTATTTTCCAAAAGGTATATTGGCCGAGGGCCAATCTGCAAGCACTCAACACCGAGAGTTAGCACCATTTCACAAACCAACCACAAACACACAATCCAACGCCAACGCCTAAACTCCAAAGCATAGACTTGGGCTCACATCATCGATTATGTATTGTGATTGCGTGTTTATTTAAACTCTGAAAGAATTCTCTTCCTTCGCCGATGTGGGACTAATCTCCCAAATATAAAATATAAAATACAACAAATTCAATCTCATGTCAGGTGCGAAAGCTGATATGCGGGTGTCTAAAATATTAACTAGGTGTCAAGGGCAGTTTCTATGGTCAGATATTCATCCCTGATAAGTTTTTGTTCGGCCCTGTATCTCCTATCCTGAGCCATTTAAACAAACATCGTATGATTTCAAACATTTGTGTCTAACTGCCAGTTTGCTAGGGTTTATGCTCGTGCATGGAGGATGATGTTATGGTGGCCCATTTCGACAAGTCGAAAAAATTATCAAGTCTGCAAGCACCGTTTTGATCGTGGATCAGCAAAGCGTATTAATGGACTGCTACAACAATGGATGTTGGAGCACAATGATGCTACCATACAATTTGTTTTGTCACCAGAAAGGCCAGAAACCGGAGTTAAAAATGAATAGATTCCTCAGTGATTGGAAAGTAGTCGTGCTAATTTTGGGGAAAGCTACACCGTCATGGATTCTGCAAAAGATGTTAATGTTGTTTTGGGACCAGTCTCCTCATCCACTGAGCTACTTTGCTTGTTGTAAATCTTGTTTTTATAGTGCAGGTGTTTCCCAAGATATTAATAATGGTTATCAATCAAGGGATTCCCGAGCAGTTTCAGGATTTTAGAGAATGCAACCTTGGTGATTAGTCATACAGTTTTGGGTAGTGCATCTTCAATGATGAGTTCATATGGATTCATATATCAAGAAAGTTCCATATAGATGGTATATCAAGCACGCTTAGGCATATGGCCGACTTTTCTAGGACTTTAATCAAGAATTGACAGTGCAAATTTGTAAAGGAGAGAGATCTCAAATCTAGTTTTTAGTTCTCTATCCAAAGCAGAGCTCTTTGCCTCTGACTTAAGCTTGAGTGACCTTTAGATTGTCCTATGAGCTATATTTTCCTTCCATTGATCCTGCATGACCATGCTTAGTACTTGGAGAGTTAGGGAAAATACTTGTGTGAGGTCCCTTTTTTTTTCATCAGTAATCTTATGAATGGAGGAGAGCATCCAAGGTTGATTGTTCAGGAATAAATTTTTGCATCTTAAGGATTAGTAAAGAGGGTTGGTGACTTCGGCTGCCAATCACAGCAAGAACAAGAGGTTTGGTTATGATAACATGGGAGGTATAGAAATGGATTTCCAGTGTCCTCAGAACTTGGATGATGGAGAAATCTGGTTTCCCTCTGATTTCCTAAGTGAAGAACTTCCGCCTAAGGAAATAGTCATGCATAGAAGCAGTGAACCCCAAATACCCAACGAGTTTCCCTATGAGTGGTGCTCTTTTGGGCTTCCTCCAGACTCATACTATAACTCCCCTATAGAATCAGTTGTAGGATCAACTGAAACAGAGAGTGACGAGGAAGATGACTACATGGTTAGTTTAGCAAACCTGATTGTTCATGCCATGCTTGATGATGATGAAAACAGTGATAGGAATCAGTCCTCCCAGTGGGCGTCCGAGCAGAAGATGTTTGTAAACGATGGAGCAAGCAAGTCAAATACTATGGAAAGGTATCCACAGTCTACCTTATTTGCAGCTGGCATTTGGTCTATGGGAAGCTCCAAGGGCCCTTCACAGGTCTCATCCCCTCCAACAACGCCCTTGACAGAGAACACTGATGCATGGGATTTTCTCTATGCAACAGTCGGTGAAGTTGTCAGGCTAGAGATGGATGGAGCTAATCCAATATCCACATCTCAGATGTATGCTCAAGGTTTTCAAGGGCATGTCCACGCATGTGATGAGGGGGTTTACGCATGAGGCTCTTCCTATTTATGCTACCCTTTCCACTGAATTTGCATTATTTGATAAGTGGTTTTCTTCTGTGCCCACTTCAACCCAACCCAATAGGTTTTATTTTCATTCTGCAACTCCTCATGGTTCCTCCAGCAATGTCAGGAGAGATTTGATGAAAGGATTCCAACAAAATACCATTTTTTGTTCCCCGGAGGGATCGGGACTGTCATTTGGTATTTATTATCAGAACATCCCTGCAACTCCATTTTTCAAGTCCCTTAGAAGGCTCAAGCATGTGTTCAAGTTTCATGATTATGCAGCCTCATTTAATTTGCATGCGAAATTGGGTACTCTTCCCAACTATGTTGTGATTGAGTAGAGATACTTTGATGTCGAACTTCTCCCTGCCAATGATGATCACCCTTCTCATGATGTGGCCGAGGGACAGAAGTTTGTCAAGGAAGTGTATGAAATGCTCAGAGCCAGTCCTCAGTGGAATGAAATGATGTTTCGCATCACTTATGATGAGCATGGAGGATTCTTTGATCATGTCCCAACTCCAGTTGCTCATGTGCCCAATCCAGTTGGTATAATTGGGCCTGAGCCTTACTATTTTACCTTCAATCAGCTTGGAGTTCGTGTACCAACCATTTTGATATCTCCCCGGATTGATAAAGGAACAGTCATCCATGAACCAAATGGGCCTAATCCACATTCACACTTTGAACATTCATCTGTGCCTGCAACAGTAAAGAAAGTTTTCAATCTTAAAGCAGACTTTTTAAACAGATGCAATGCCATTGGAGCAGATGGCAGCTCGACCAGTGACAATTTAATTTCATGCATGACAAATGGTGAAATATCCAAGCGTTTAGGCATCATTTGAACCATATGGCAGACATGGAATTCAGTTACAGGGAACACATGGTAGAGGTTATAGCACCGATCCTCCAACTGGCA
>SNQJ01S0067612.1:9957-26867 GCA_010110895.2 Picea sitchensis | reverse complement strand
TCCAGACCCCCCCCCCTCCATTAAAGGTAAAATGGACGGGGGGGGTCCGGAATCCAATATAGACCATAGATCTAGGCACTGAAACTTGGGTCGTCCAGATGCATGCATACATTATCTCTAATTCCAGACCCCCCCACACCATTAAAAGTAGAACGGTTAGGGGGGTATGGAAAGACTTGTCCACCATAGATCTGGGCGTGCACATCTGAGTTGTTAATACATGATTGGTGCATAAATGTGAGCGCGAAATCATATGCGCTTAGAGAACTTAGGATAAGTGCATATCGTGGGTTTTCCAAAGCTTTCACATGTTTATATCACCAAGGGGTTAGACAACCAACGTTTTAAGCATCCAAGACATGGTCGAACATTGATCATCGAGCTGGTTTTATTGAAATAAAGAAAACTACCCTATGTTCTAACCTAATTTCCTATGACAATTACCCCAGATTAAACTGTTGGACTAAGAACTTACTCTATCCTGGGACTATCTGACCAAGATTAGGAAATCTGGCTAGATTTATTCACTAACTAACCTAGATCACTTGGCTAAGATTAAACAATTTAGCCAAGCTTATTCACTATTCCTATCAACATCAATTTAAAAGAACTTGGTCATGCTTGAAAGGTATGGACCAAGTCACTGTTATTGAATGGGGCTCTATTGAATTTCTTTTATGCCCTCTTTTATTCTTTTTCATTCTTTTTCTTTTTTCTTTCTTTTTCTTTTTCTTTTCTTTTTCTTTTTCTTTTTTCTTTCTTTTCTTAAATTATTTGCAGAATGAAAAATCATTTGACAAACAAAAACACTGAAGAGATAACATTTCAGTCACAAGTTAATCCTATAAATTATAGGGTTATAACAAGAGGGAAGGAAAATTTGGTATGTAGGTTGAAGAATATTTCTTATGTCCTAATTCAAGATCCAAGGAAGTGGTATTTGAAGTTTGAAAGGTTTATGAAAGAACAAGGTTATAGTAGATGGCATTTTTATCAGTGTGTTTATTTTAAAAGGATTGAAAATGGAAGATATGTTATCTTTCTATTGTATGTAGATGACATGCTTGTTGCAGGATCTAATATGGAGGATATAAATGTGATCAAGAATAAATTAGCTAATTTATTTGCGATGAAGGAGTTGGATGCTACAAAGAAAAACTTGGTTTGAGAATAACAAGAGACAAGAAAAATCACAAATTGATATTGTCTTAGGGTGGGTACATAGAGAAGGTGTTGGAGAGGTTTAGAATGCATAATGAAAAACTAGTTAGTACAAATTTTTCTAGACATTTCAAATTAAATAAGGAAATGTGTCCCAGGACACAGGAGAAGATATAATACATGTCTAGGGTCCCTTATTCATCAACAATTTGCAGCTGGATGTATGTGTTGGTTTTCACAAGACCATATATTTCACATGCAGTGGAAGTTGTGAGCATGCATATGAACAATCAAGGTAAAGAACATTGGGAGGCAATAAAGTGGATTCTCAGGTATTTGAGAGGTACTTCTAATCATGCATTATGTTTTGGAGGTTCATACATTGTTCTATAGAGATATGTTTATTCATATATGGTAGATGATAAAGGTAGTAGGAGGAGAACCATAGGGTATGTTTTTACTGTAGGTGGAACAACACCAATCTGGATTTCAAAACTACAAAATCTTGCTGCACTTTCAACAACAAAAGAAGAGTATGTTGTTGCTACAAAGGCTAGTAAAGAAACGATTTGGCTACATAGGTTTATGGCAGAATTGGGAAAGAAGTAGGAGAATAACAGGGTGTACTGTGATAGTGAGAGTTCCATTCATATTGCAAATAACTCATGATTCCATTGAAATACTAATCATATACATCTTAGGTACCATTTCATACGATATGTCTTGGAAGATGGACATTTGAAGTTGGAAAAGACACATACTAGCTAGAATCCTACATACATGTTAACAAAGGGAGTAACCAGGGAGAAAATGAGCTTCTTCTTAGTTTTAGTTGGCCTTCAAGCATGAATGTGAATATGATAAGTTTTCCAGGTCCAAGGTGGATCATATTCTATCACGTACATTAGCAGTGGAGTTGTTGTGATCAGTCTCCAAGTGGGAGATTATTGGATGTGGATCCTGATTATCTTCATGATTCATAAGTCTTTGTTTTCATATGTGTTTATACCCAATGAATATTGTACACCCCTATATGCGGGGGGGGGTTGCAAGTTGGTATTCCCCCCCCTGCATTGTATTTCCACGGGCCAATGAGGGTTCGAGGGTGAATTCCCTGAAGAAAAAATTTCCTTATAAATGTATATTGTAATTTCATAGTCAATCTAGACTGTTCATTATAAGGTCCCAGATCTGACGGTATAATTTATGTTAGGGTTTTTTTCCCTAGAAGGAAACCCTCTTTTATCAGGGATTGGTATTGCAGATGTGTATGATTTTGTGAATATTTTATTCTGAGAGAGGAGACTATGAGAGAAAGAAGAGGGAGTTACAACATGCATCTTGTAGGTTATATCCCTTCATTTGATAGCTAATAATAAAGGAAGGACCTGGACATTTCTCTGGTGGACATAGACCACACTAGCTGAACCACTTATATTTGTGTCTCTGGTGTATTGTGTATCTTCTGTGTTTTATTTACACATTTTTTTTTTATTGCTTTGCGATTCTGTTTTTCTAACACCATTGTGAGAAGTATTAGACTAAAATTTTCCCTCTCCTAGGCTAGTTTCTTTTTTGTGTTCTTGTTTATGGCTATCTCTTTGGTGATTTGTTGATGGAAGTGATTCGCTAGCCTTGGAAGGATTTTATTTTCTATTATGGTAGTTTGTCTTAGCTTTTTCCTTGAATTGGTAAGGCCTTTTACATTATGCTATCATTTATTATTCAAGTCAAGGTTATTTTCTAGATCTAGTGGGGGAGTATAAGGTAATACACCCAAAACTTAGTCTCCATCATTTTATTCTTAGATATTATTGGTTTAACAAGGGTTTCTAAGAGAAGTATAAGTGCACACACCCTCTTAGCCTTAACCCTAGCTAGAGATACTTTCCTTGGGGAGTAAGAGGATTTACACCCCCAAGGAGATAGTACCTATAGATATTTCTTTGATTGAATCCATTAACCCAATTATTAAAGGAAATCTTCATTACTTGTTGCATTGGAGAAATAAATTGTTGCCTTGGTAAACATGAAATTTTCAATTTTTAAAGTTATCTCTTTGGGAAAGTGTTGCTTGAGCCTTTGGCGCTCTTGTTGAGGCATCCCATTTCAAACAAAAATTATTTATTTTATTATAAAATAAAATAAAACCAATAGGGATGCAAAAAAATAACCTTCTAACCCTTAATAACTCCTAAACTGACCTTGGTATTTAGCCCTAACTTTTCCCTAACTCTCTACTAACCATAGAACACCTATTGGGATAGTTAGAAGTAGTTTCTAGTGGATGATTTTTATGATATTAAGCTTGGTTTTCTAAATCCATAAGGATGATATTATCATTGCATCAACCTTATGTTTCAACCTTTCTTTTTGTATTTCTTCATCATTGAGGAGTTGAGCTAGATTTCACTAGCTTGTCTCTTGTTTATTTTATCATATGCTTAGCAATTTTATTGCAGCCTTTGTTATCTTTGTTAATATGATATATATAATTTATTTTTTCTTCAATTAGGGATGGAAATATCGACTTACTTGTCAAACTAACACATTAGATTATATGCTTAGTTTTCCTTGTGTCTTGAGCAAGTATTCACACTTGACAGGTCACTAAACTCATTTGGAAACCCTTAAACCTTCCCAAGAAACTTTTTCAATATCTTCCTATCATATAGAATTGACCTCTAGGGACACCCACTCATACTTATCATTTTCCATCTCATTTCCCCCTAGGGTAACCGATATTTCCCCCTTGAGGTGACTACCTAACCTCTAAAGTGATGAGAACACCTGCCTAAGGTGACAGTGGTTAGGTGCTCTCCAATTTGTCGCCAATTGGTGGTTGGGTTGGGATTTTACCAACCTACAACTTGTGCGATATGAAGCATCATATTTTATAATTCTCTTATTAGTCCCTACCGAGGGAAGTGAAAGGACTATAGTGATGAGTTGAGACTTTGACTTATATTAATTATTCGTCGAACTCCATTTTATACAAACTTTTTTGTATAATCTCTATTTCCACGATTAGTTAAAACAATATTTATATTAATCTACATTTAGATTGGCTATGGAAATGAATGTGTTATTTCTGACTAGGCGGTGGAACTTTGGGGACTTAGGCTGAGTATGTGTCATTTTATTAGTTTCATGTTCTATATTTGGTAATAATATGATCAAAACTCATTTTTCATTAAATGAAATATGTAAAGTGCTTCAATGCATTAAATAAGAACTTAAATAACAAGACACTTTGTTGTCGCTTGTCATCCCTGTTAGTGTAGGAAATTCTATAGTGGAGGGCTTCTGTGCAGATATGTAAACATGAATCGATGCATTTATGAAAGGCATGATAAAATCCCTATATTTTAATTGTTCAATATTGGTTGTGACACCTTAATCATTCAATACTGGTTGTGACCATGAAATTATGAAAACACACTATTCAAACTATCAAATATGACCATTGCAAAATATATATATAGTCAAGGAAATCAAAGCTTCTAACAATTCTGTAGTGCAGTCGAGGGATTTTATGTAGTCGAGGAAATGGAAGTTTCTGACAATTTTGTAGTGCAGTCGAGGAAATATAATAAACGATGCTATCATTTTCAACTTCCACCATGCTTCACCAAATACACTGGCATTCTCCTCCTGCATCACGAAAAACTACAAATTCATTTACAAATATATAGACACGCCATCAAGATCGATTAAAGATGGGTTTTCTCTACCTTAATTTTGCATAGGCCTGTTACTCTTCCTTCTTATTCTCCACATTCTGAGGGAGTGCTAATCCTCCTCCTTCTCCACCAATGCAATTTTACTAAAAACAAACTCCAACGTTACAACCACACAACTCTGTGCAAAATAATCTTGTAAGTATTTCCTCTTATACCCAAATCTATTTATTTAAAGATTTGAATTATAGGCTATAACTAGGTTGGTATACATGCATTTAACTTAAGTATGTATTAAGTATGAAGGCCACTCTTCATACCTTCCATTTTTGTTGCCTGTAGAAACAAAGAAACACTAAAAATGAAAGAACCAAATTGACATCAATAAGAATAATGCCTAAGCTATTTTCTATTCATGCACTGTTTTCGGGACTACAATTAATCTGTGCGGGGATTCCATCTTTCACACCGCCAATTACAAATGAATAAATATATGCCACTTCAAGTAACAGGAGGATCAATTCTATCCTTTCTGAAGGCCCACTATAGCCTCAAAATTTTAGCAACAATTACTAATCATCATACCCATTTCAATCTAAGGTACAATTCAACACTCCACATTTGTTTTTTTGTCTTTGATGTAATTAATGTTTATCTATTGTAAGGAGTGTAATTTCAAGGGATTGAACTCATGACCAATGCTCGACAACATATTTTATTTTGAGGGATGAATTACATTGTGAATTTTTTGTCCTCATAATGCTTTTTATTGTGAATTTTCTTTTATTCTTTGTTGTTTATTCTCTTGTGTGCTTTGATTGATTCTAATTTTACAAGTTAAACAAACAACAAAAATTACCACCTAGTTAAAATGCACCGTATGACCCACCTCATTAATCAATTAAACCACTAGAAAGGGATTATCCAAACATATTTCCACTAGGTTTCCACTCTACCTCGTTTTGGATTTATGCTTCCCACTGTGAAATTATTTTTTTGTCCCCTTCAATGTGTGCTTACTTCAAAGAATTATCATGTTCTTCTTCCCATATGAGATGTTAAGACTGAGATATCTTAAAATTTCATGTCACTACTACATATTCAAAAAAATTCGACGAACTATTTTCGATGATATGAAAAAAATTGGTCATACTATCGAAAAATACAAGATAGATATTTTCAATTTTCAATTTTTTTTAATCCTGCTCAAATTCGTGGGACTTGCGATGGAAATGGAAGTTTGTTTCACTTTTGACGTCTACGAAAAGGTGTCTTTATTTCGAAAAAACTCTATATTCATATAAATACCGATGATACTGATGCTAACCATTGCTCTCTTCAAATGGTGACCCACTATTTGACAAAGTCAACATTGACTTGGCCAACCGTCGTTGGAATTCCAACAGACAAAAAATTATAAATATGTTCCATTTTAGAGATGTTGCGATAGTTTTTATATAATGACGACGATTCAAAAGGGGTATAAGGTGTTTTTTTTCAAGAAAAAAATATATTTAGTTTCATATGTCAATTGTATTATAAAAATATAATAGATATTCTATTACACCATTCAATTTTATAATATAATCATCATTGCATTTTTGTGGGGAAGAATGTCAGAAAATATTAGAGGTGAGAAAAAAGTAAATAGGGTGAAAAGGGTCATGAAAAATGTTATTTCCCTTGCAAGAGATGTTGTACTAAATGTCCCATAATTTTTTTAATAACAACAACTAAATGACATTAGAGGGGATATGGGCGCATTGACGGGGGATCGAAAGAATATCGTCCTATGGTAATTAGCTATATATTAATCATTTGTCTTTATATTGATTGTATTTATAAAATTTTATATATTTTTAATATTTTTTATACACACTAATTTTGCATGATTGTTTGTAATTATAACATTAGAATTGTCGCCTAAGTTTCTGCAAAATGCACCAAGTGGTAGTAGAAATGATATTGTACAAGCTGAGGAACATGAAGAGAATAATGAAGATCAAGTTAATGATCCCATGGAAGAAGATGAAAATAATAACATAGTTTAATATCATGGGACAAATAAAATGATCCAAGGCTTGTTTTCTTAGTCGAATGAGGATGGGGACAATGATGGTATTTTTTTTATGAACCTCTAATAGAAAAAGAAAATAAACTACTTTATAAAGGCTCAAGATCAAATCTTCTCTCTGCTATATTGTTGCTAGTGAAATTAAAGGTTATGAATCATTTGTCGAACACTTGTATGACACAAATCCTAAGGTATGTAATATGTTTCATCACATATGCATAAAGGTTGATTTTTTTGTTCTTTTTTTTTATTGTTAATTAATGTGTAAAATAAAAATGAAATTTTTACGATCAATATTATTTACATTAACTAGTTATTTTTTATGTTGTAGATTGTTAGATGATTTTTTGTTACCATCGTATAACATCCCACTCAACTGAGCACACTTTTATTGACATATTCTTTGAGGACACTTGTGTGCAAGTGATCCAATTATGGTATATTATGATTTCGTTTTGATTATGGGTGATATATGATGATGATGATATATTGTGACTTATACCTATTTCAATGCATATGTATTGGAATATGATATTGATGAGTTTTCCTAAGTGTGCAAGACACATGACAAGTTATGGATGTTGATGGCATCAATGGACTTCCTTGGACTTCGGATTGAGTCAGGGAGTGGATTGTATTTTGATTGAGTATTTCATTTTACACACATGTGACATATGGTTGATTACAATATGATTTATGTATATGGATTATTGACACCATTTTTGTTAGTGGATGCAACATTGACGATGTTTTCTAACCCGACTCACATAAGGAGTAGAGGGGCCATGCACAAAAACAAGACATTGAGGGAGAGGTGCAACAATGTCCCTGTCACATCCTACTAGCACTCCCACTGTGGTATGAACTGTTGGTTAAGGATTACCTATTTCCCGAGTTCCAAAATGTCGTGAGGGTGGACTGAGACAGTCTCTCACAAATATTTCTAAGGGGCGCACAATAATGCAGAGTCCTTATTCTTTAGAAACCCATACTCTTTCACAAGGTTGACCAAGTGGATTGTTGACTCCAAGGGTCGGACAAACTTCCAAAACCAGTCAAAGATGAGTGCACCCTTGGAGCACAAAGGTGCATCTTGAATGGAATGTCGTGTAATTAAAACTTGATTCAATAACTCTAGGTGGCCTAGAAAACATTGAAATGATTAGACCCTGTTGGAATAAAATAATTAATTTAAATAGTAAATTTTTATTTTATAAACCCCAACAAAATTCTAAGCCTAAGTCTAAGTATAAATTTAATTAAATGACTAAATGAAATATGACATAAGTTAAAATATTGGAGAATATAATCAAACTCTAGGGAAAGAGGGCAATAAAATTTAAAGGTTGGATAAAATGCACATGTGTGCATGAAATTAAGAAATTGGATTTTTAAAATAGAAGAAATAATAATATGAGATAATAGGAGTACACATGGAAAAGAATCTTGAGTCAACCTATCATTAGTCTAACTAGAAGAAGACTCCTAATGTAACTCTAACTAATATATAGTTAGGAGACACTCATTAAATGAAAATTTGGGGGGAAAAGGGACAACTAAGAGAAAAATAGGAACACATTGGGGAATGTGAGGGAAATTGACTTTTTAAATAAAATAAAAAATAATAATTACTTATGCAACTTGGGGAGAGCGTGACAAGTGTGTGGGTAAATATTACAAATTAAATTAAATAAAAACATAATTAATTGTGCATGATGACATGTGTCATTCGGGATATTTCTATAAAATAAATGGTGTAGAAGCGAAATAATCTTTGTCACTTTGGATGGACTATTATGCTGCCGAAATTGTTTTGACTATGTTTTACTTGTGAGAGTTGGGATACCAAGCTTGTAGAAATAGTGGAATCTCTACCTTGCGAGGAAAGCCTTGGATCTATTGTTTGCTTATTTCTTGTATGTAACCCCTTTACGGCTTGAGGGGCTAAGAGCATAGAGGAGTACCCCTAGAATTGGCTAGAAGGTACCGCTAAAGTCTTTGTGATTATCAAGAAGAAACAAACAAGGATCACAAGTCTATGATGGATATCATCATTTCTCCATATTCACTAGTCTTGGTATTTTATTTCTGAAGTTGGTAATCTAGTAACAATAGATTGCTAGATTAGAAATGTTAAAAAAAGATCCATGTAGAAAAGTTGTGATTCTGAATTAATATTGATAGGTTCGCTGAAAAGTCATGGTGTGATCTAGAGTTGAATTTAATTGTGCATTGCTCTTTCATTTACAAAATCGGATTTTTGTTCATTCATAAGAGCGTGGTCAAATTGATGTAGAAACTATAAATTTTAGATTCCTTGTTTACTACTGATTAAATCAAAACCCATTGTTTTAGGAAGTGTTACTCTGTCACTATAAAAGTTTTATGCTTTGGAACTTTACTTGGTAGTGCGCACTTGAAATTCTATATAATCAACAACATTGAACCTATAGTTCTGGAATTGTGTTCACCGGGAGTATCATTATCTATGTTCCCATACCTTCCTAATTTATTTTTATCATCTAGAATCTAGAATAATTAAATTGCAGGCCCTTTTTATTGTATTTATCTAATCGCTACCAAAATTATTTTTATAGTTCCTAGTTAGAAGCTTATAGTTGTTGTCAAGAATTTTGCAATCCTGAGTTGAATTTCCGTATGGTTGTTACTCAATTAGTTGAAAGCCATAGATGCAATCTTATCTTATACTGTCAAATTAAATCACAACCCCTGTAATTAGAATTAATGATCGCGGCCAAATCATTATGCAGCTCGTGAATTAGGAATTTTTCATACACTGCAATTTAAAGTTGCACCTTTGTAATTTAATTTCGGATTGTTGTCAAAGTTTCGAATCTCTAAATTATAGTGTTCGTTATGTCGCAGCATAAATCTAGTCCTGTTGATTTCTGTCAATTATTGCAATCCCTTGCGAGCACATTAAAACATTTATCAACGTAACCTCCATTTGTGTAGCGCACTCATAATTAGTGTATTTCCATAGTATTAAAACTTGACAGATTTGAAATGTATGGATTGTTGCCAAATTAAAATACCACTTGAAATGCAAAGATCCACTGAACACTGCCAATTGATTTGGTAGTTTTCAAATACGAATTTTTGTTGAATGTTTTCAAGATTACAGTCGAGATTATATGTGTATGATTGATGTAAACATTTCACAATGCGACTTCTCTTGAGCGAAAAATCACTGGTAGTTATCCACTTTCGTTTCATTCAAACCTTAAATTCTTGACTGTGGTTTTAGGAGCGGCGAATACTTTGTTATTTGTATCTCCCAATAAAATTTTAACCCTATTTTTGAGTTCCGTGTCTGTTGTCAAATTCATTTCCAACCACGAATTCAAGAGATTGTTATTCATTGTCAATTAAGTTTTTATTTCTTGAATTTCATGATTCATTGATTGTCGTCGGTTTCAACATACTCAACCAATCTAGCGAATACCACATGTTCGGTGCCAATTCAATTTTTACTTCCTAAATGTAGGAAAATTATATGGTTATTTTAATATATGTGCATTCTGGTGAATTTAGAGAATATATAGGGTAGTTGTCTAGTTATCGCAGGCCTAAAAATTTCGGCTCGTTGAGTGACTATACAAATTTATTGTGTTCCTAAAATTTAGAGTTTGTGTGATCTATGACTTTTAAAATACTTTTTGAAATATTAAATTGTTAGAGTAGCTGCAGTTTAAAATTGAATCACATTTTTAATTTGAAATTCTTGGGTCTCTGCAAATAAAAATTGGAAATCCGAGAACTTAGTTCATTGAACAATCGATGTAAAAGTGATTTTCATTTCAATTTTATTAATCGATATAATCATAGTAGGAATGGTTGTAATTATGGTACTAAGAGTTAATGTTGCTCTCATATTAATTGGAATGGTTGTAATTATGGTACTAAGAGTTAATGTTGCTCTCATATTAATTGTAGGATCATGAATTTGAAAATGGATTCGGGTGTTGCCTAGTCATTTCATAACTCTAGTGATTAAAGTATTAGGGTCACTTCCAATTAACCTTGCAAATATGGTTCTTTAGAACCTTGCATGGTCGCGTTCAGTGGGTATGCCAAGATGGAAATTGACTTAGAATTTTTCACAGTTGTTATTTTAAGAAGAAGGTTTGAGTAAACAACTATATCAGATTTGTATTAGGATCCTCTATATTAAACGCTGAGAGTGCATCCAATTGGGATTATGATTATAGTAGAAATCTTAGTGATGAGGACTAATGATCATTTAGGATGATCATTTAGAGAGAATATTTAAGGTTATTATAAAAATAATAATAAATAGAGTGATACTCCTTTGGGAATAATGTTCAAAAGTTTAAGTATCAATTTAACTTAGAATATCTTTATGTATAATAAAAGAGATAATATTTATGATATTCCATAAGAATTTTAAATTATAACCTTAAGGATACATTATAGAGTGACATTTAAATGGGGAGTAAGTTGTATTGAAAACTTAGGATTTTGGTGAGTAAGATATATAGATGACTTTAACAAATATTACAATAATGTTGGATTTGATATAGGACAACTTACAGAAGAGATAAGATAAGATTTTAATTTCACAAATCCAAGATAGAGATTAAGAAATCATGTTAGGTATGCATTATATGATTGCTTTTTATTTTCGAAATCACGACTCAACTTTTACCAATTAAGAATTGTTGTTGACACTTGTGATTAGAGGTTGAATTAAATGAAATTTGTGAGTCTAACTTGAAACACAATTGATTATTTTCTATTAGGATTAGTATGTGTATTATATGAAAAGTTTAGTACTTTCTGGCTAGAGAACTTAATGTGTGGATTCATCACATGTGTGTTAAGTGGATTTTTTTTTTTGCTTCATGCTATATGTTATAAGATGTTCTTGCTCGATTCACGTGAATAATGCTTAAATGATTGTTTAATTGGAGTAGATTATACTCCGTGTTTATGTAATTTATGAAGGGTATTGTTGTTGATTTAGTCACGAAATTCGTAGTATGAGTGTGGTTAAGGGAACTAGATATCTCCTTGTTCTTAAGAAAAGTTTCTAGTCCTGAAACCTTAAATGGTGAAAATCGATTGGATGAATCTTGGAATTGAGTGTTGATTATGTGTCTTGTAGGTCCTAGCCTTGAAGGATAGGTTGGGTGGGTAATTATATTATGTTATCTTTATGTGATATGGTTGATCTTAAATAATAGTGATGTTGTATTCAGATTTGTGTTGTAGGGTGATGTGATGAAATTGAATGTGTAATCATTGATGTATGTTGTTGTCACATATCACTTATCCTAACAATTGTTTCAAAAAAAAAATTACCTCTACTGTAGTCACTTATATTGATGTCATAATGGAGGGGACGTTACATATAGTATCAGAGTAGGTTCAATCCTACGACATTGGACGGTTACGCTTTCCAATGTGTTAAATTAAATAATTTTAGATATATCACTAATAAATTTGAGATTTTCCATGCCGGTAATCATGGTTAGAAGACATCGGATGAGTAGACATCATGGTGTAGGAGGACAAGGTATGATTTCTCCGAGTGTATCCATGCCAAAAGTATCTAAACCTCAGGGAGATGAGCATACTACTGATGAGGAGAAGGTTTTTGTGGGAGATGTGTTAGGTATGATGATATCCTTTCAAAGGATGTTAGAGGATTTGATCATTCATCTTGATCAAGATGACGGTAGGAATTTTGTACCCAATGAGGGTTCATAACACCCTCCAGTGGTTAGCAATAGTGTAATTAGGGAACTCAAGAAATTTAATTTTTCGAGTTCATGGGTGTCATAGACGGCTTAGCCATTGAATCATGGTTGGAGAAAATGATGATGTGCTTCACACTTGGTGATTACACATTCAACAAAAAGGTTTGCATGGATGTATTCCAATTGAAAGGGAGCGCTCTACTTTAGTGGAAGACGCTCCTACCTCAACTGAACATGGTCATTGAAGAAGTGACATGGGAGTTGTTTGAGGATCAGTTCTAGGAGAGGTACTTGTATGAGGAATTCAATGAGCACCTACTTAATGAGTTCAATGCCTTATGACAGGGTAGTCATACAGTGTTGGAGTTTGAGGCCAGGTCCATGGAGCCACTTAGGTATGCTCCACATCTAAAAATGGAGAAGTTAAAGGTCAACATGTTTTTGATTGGCCTTATCTTCAACATTTGTGTTAAGGTGAGGATCATAATGCCTTAGATGTTGTACGATGCAATTCAGAAGGCCCTCGTAGTTGAGGAAGAGATTAACATCGAGGAAAATATTTTTTATTGTAGTATTAACTTGGAAAATTTTGTAATAAAGGTAGACATTTATGTCATGATATTAGGATCTTATGACATAGTGATAGGCATGGATTAGTTAGAATCGCATGATGTGATATGTAACTATAGACGAAACAATTAATTTTGACAGATGATTTGGGGCATAATAGAGTGATTGTAGGAAGAAATGAGGTAGTTTCTTTGATATTTATTTATTCCCTACAACTATAAAAGAGTATGTGAAAGGAATGCAAGTTATATGTAATGTTAGCACTAAACAAAAGGAGAAGGATTCAAAAACCTTCATGTATTGCAAGAGTTTGTAGAATTGTTTTCAGAAGAGTTACCAGGTTTACCACTCAAAAGATATTTGTAGTTTAAAATAGAATTGAATCATGAACTGAATCTATAGTGAGAAAACCATTTTGGATGTCAACACCTGAATTGGAGGAGTTGAAAATGAAATTGAAGGAATTGTTGGACTTGGGATTTATACGTCTCAGTGTGTTGCCTTGGTTTGTGCCATTTATTTTCGTGAGAAAGAAGGATGGATCATGGATAACTTGTATTTAATATATTCAATTGAACAAACAGACGATCAAGAACCAATATTTATTGCCTAAAATAGATGATTTGTTTGACTAGATCAAGGGAGTGCTCATGTTTTCAAAGATTGATTTGAGATCGGGATATCATAAATTATGGATTAAGGAGGAAGATATCCCTAATACTACATTTAATACAAGATTTAGACACTATGAGTTACATTTTTATCGTTTGGTTTGACAAATGCCCCGTGGGTATTCATGATTTTGATGAATGGGGTGTTCCACGAATGCTTGGACAATTTTGTTCGAGTATTTATTGATGACATGATGATTTATTCTTGGATGAAATAAAATCATGAAAGACACTTAATATTGGTCCTACAGTTTCTACAAGAAAACAAATTGTAGGGGAAACTATCAAAATGTTCATGTTACCAATCGAAAAATTCATTACATGGGATATGTCATATCTGGTGAAGGTATTGATGTGGATCCAATGAAATTAGAGTACATTATGGAATGGAAAACACTGAAAAAAATACAATAAATACATATATTTAAGGGTTTATAAGAATATTACCGAGGGTTCGTCGAATATTTTTTGAACATAGCAAATCTAAACACAGAATTGCAAAAGAAAAAGAAGAAGTTCGTTGGGACAAATAAATGCATAGAAGCATTTCAAAAGATTGAAGAGTTGTTAACGAGAGAACCAATACTGAAATTCCTCGACATGAACAAGGAATTCTTGGTATGCACAGATGCATCCAAGGAAAGTTTAGGAGGAATTTAATGCAAGACGGTCGATTGATTGCTTACATTTCAAGGAAATTGAGAAAACATGAAGAGAACTACATAACGCATGACTTCAAGTTATTAGCAATTGTATATTCCTTGAGAGTTTGGAGACATTATCTGAATGAACGAAAATTTGAATTAAAGACAGATCACTGTGGATTGCAACATATATTTTCCTAGAGTGGCTTGAAAGTGCGACAAAGTCGTTTGTGAGAAGTACTTAGCGAATACTACTTGGAGATTTATTACATTAAAGGAATGGTGAACAGAGTGTAGATGCGCTAAGTCAGAGACCATGCATATTATCTGTAATACCTATTAAGACAAATCTTCATGAAAATATTCTAACTTTAAAGAAAGATGATAACTAGTAGAAGAATGTTAAGGATAATATCAGATGAAATACCATAGTGATACCGAAGTTGAAGGTTATTCTTTAGAAAATGATAGATTGTTTAGATTAAATTTTTTTTTTATGTATTTCCTAACGAAAAATTAAGAAGTTTAATCTTGAGTGAAGATAATCAAGCAGTGTACATGGCTCATTCAAGAGTCATGAAGATGTAAGAATGTCTTAAGCCTTTATTCTTTTGGAAGGGAATGAAGGCAGACATAGTTAGTTACGTGGTGAGATGTCTAAAATGCTAGCAAGTGAAGGATGAATATAGACATATGGGAAGATGGTTACAACCACACATTATTCCTAAATTGAAATGGGAATTTATTGTAGGATTTCCACTGATGCCAAGGAGACAAGATTCATTTTTGTTGTAGTTGACACTCTTATGAAGAGTACACATGTTATTCTAGTGTGTACGATGTATCAGGCGTTAGATATAGCTAGATTTTTGTTAACGAGATTGTAAGGTTACACAAAGTACCAAGAAGGATCATATCTGACTAGGGATCAGTGTTTACTGGACGGTTTTGGACCAGTTTCCAAGAGGCCTTGGGAACACAACTAAACTTTAGCACATGATATCACCCAGAAACAGACGTGAAAATAGAAAGAAGGAACTAGATTTTAGAGGATATATTTTGTATGTATGCAATGGACCAATAGAAACGTTGGGAAGACTTCTTTCCATTGATAAAGTTTTCATAAAACAACAACTACCAGAGTACGATTAAGATGGCACCATTTGAGTTTCCTTACGAGAAACTATGTCAGACATCATTGTGTTGGAATCAAATTGAGGATAGGGTCCTGGTAGTACTGAAAGTGATCGAAGAAATGGAAGAAAAGATGAAATAGATAAGAAAAATGATTAAAGAAGTGCATGATCGACATAAGAGTTATGTTGATGCACATCACATTGATCACAATTATGAAATTGGTGACATCGTTTTCTTCTAGGTGAAACCGCATAAGAGTTCGATCAAGTTGTGGAAATGAAAGGATGAGTAGCTTATTGACTAGCCTTTCCTAATTCTTTGAGGCACATGCACGATGTATTTCATGTATCTATTTTACGACATTATGTTAGTGATCTGTCACATGTTTTGACATGCATTTTTTGCAGGTGTCAGATGAGGGTGCTCTCATGGTGGAGTCAATCCGCATTTTGGACCATCTCATTCAACAACTACGATGTCGAATAGTCAATCAAGTCAAGGTCTAGTGGGAGAATTTTAGTACACACTCAACTACCTAGGAGGATGCAAATGAGACGCGTCAACAATTTCCTTGATTGATAGATTAGATATATAGATCTAGTTCAGATAAATTTATTTACTTGCATTTATATATTGTACAAACTTCGGTATGAATTTTAAAACAAGATGGGGTGTATGCAACATCTTGCTCCAATCAACACAGTTTTCTTGACATATTCTTTGAGGACACTTGAATGCAAGTGATCAAGTTATGGTATATTATGATTTTGTTTCAATTATGGGTTATATATGATGGTTATGATGTATTGTGACTTATAGCTATTTTGATGCATATGTATTGGAAGATGATATTGATGATTTTTTCTGAATGTGCACGACACAAGATACGTTATGGATGTTGATGGAATCAATGGACTTCCTTGGACTCTAGATTGATTCAAGGAGTGGATTGTACTTTTATTGAGTATTTCATTTTACACACATGTGAGATATGATTGATTACAGTATGATTTATGTTTATGGATTATTGACATGGTTTTTTCAGTGGATGAAGGCTTCACGATGATTGTTAATTCAACTCACATAAAGAGTAGAGGGGCCATGTAAATAAGCTAGACATTGAGGGAGAGGTGTGGAAGTGTCCCTGTCAAATCCTACTAGCACTCCCACCATCGTCTGAACTATAGGTTAATGATTACCTAGTTAAAGAGATCTAAGGTGTCGTAAGG
>SNQJ01S0067611.1:22970-42938 GCA_010110895.2 Picea sitchensis | reverse complement strand
TTGTATTGGAAAAATTTGTTTGGAGTCTATGGGATTCGACCATGTGATCTCTGGTCTAGGTGAGAGGTTTGGAAGGGGTCGAGCTACCAGCCCGCCCCAAAGTGTTACTTACCATAGTAAGACGTTTAAATGTATTTAAGTTACAATGAAAGTCACGTCGTCGGAGAATAGGGTTGAAGCTAGGCCCCAGCCCCAGATGCAACAACATATAACCGTTAACCACGGGACCATACCTTATACAACTTGCATGGATGATCGTTGATATTTGGCGTGGTTTTGTATGGAGTTACGCATAACCCCCGATCATATGGGAATATGCATGTGACCCTTCATGTGGATAGTTGTGGATTAGCGTTGATCGATCGAGCTATCCTGCCAACCAGGGCGCACGACCAGGGGGCTACAACCATGTTCCAAAGAACCTTTAGGGTGGCATGGAAGCTTAGGGCTTGGGCACATGGCAACCAAAGTGACCGAGGGCTAGGAATCAAGGGGGCTAGTGCACCCAACACTCGGCGCTTGGCTACATGGAGTGTGCCCAGGTGACTAGGAGCACAAAAAAAGGGGTTGCGCCTGGAATTATATGCCAAAAGTGGGTTTTATACATTATTGTATAATTTTTATTGATTTTCTCAGCAGATTTGAGAGATTTTGGTCATTTTTGGAGGATCTTGGGCCTTTTTTTAGGTAAGATCTTGGGGAGAAGTTGGGAGGTTGTTACCCACTTATAGCCTATACAAACTAGAGGTTATTGGAGCCATGGAGGAGGTTCATAGCAGAGAAATGTTTTAGAATTGTTGAACCAAAGCCATTGTTATGCAGGGAAGCTATTGAGGAGCGCACCTTTGCAGGCCATTTCTGGGAGCTTCGTACATCTGTTTTCCATGCCGTTAGTTTTGATGGGTTCTTGAGATCTGGTAGAACACAACAAACTCATTTTTGTAATCCATTGGCACTTTCATGATGTACTTGAAAATATTTGAAGAGAAATAAGAAATCCCACTAAGACAAAGGCCCAGAGACGTAGGCGAGATTGCCAAACTCCATTATCACTTTGGTGTTTTATGGTTTGTTGTTCTTCATGCTTATGTTTAGATCTAAATATTATCCTATGGCTGCTATGTTTCCTCTTTAATTATTCATCTTTCATTAATTTCCTAGATGGTAAAATAACTCAACCATTGTCGTTTAAAATATCTTTTCGTATCACTAAAGAAAGAAGAACTTCGGATGAAGATGTCCTTCATAAGAAGTTAGGCTTACCTTCTAGTCCATGGAAAGGTAACATATGTAAGACATCTATAGAGGAATATGTGCATGCAAAAGAGGGAATGAAGATGTTTCCCACTAGTAAATGGTCTAAGTATCCATGTGCTTCATGTGGAACTAGTAACCATGATGTTGAGAAGCGTCGAAGAAGACAGTTTGTGCAAGCTAAGCCCTCCAAGAGTAAGGCTAAAGGTAAAGATCATTTCTCAAAGCAAAGGAAAAGGGGGAATGATAAAAAGGGATCGTGGTTCCAAGATGGGAACAAGACACTTTGCTCTAATTGTGGTAAGAGTGGACATAAGATCGAAAAGTGTTGGACACTTTACCCGCACTTATGTTTGAAGTAGAACAAAAGATGTAAGAGCACTTGCAAGAAGACAAGCAACAACTCTAGATGAATTTAATGGTCTTACTAAAAAACTTGAGAAATAATACTTCCTTATGGTTGGTCTTGGAAAAGTGATATATGAAGACATCGAGGAATGGTTCATAGAAAGTTTCTCATCTCACCACATGACCTAGATGAGATCAATATTTCTGACTTTCTCATAGTCCGACATAGATTGTTATGTATGATATGGAACCAACACTAGACAAGCAATAAGGGGGTATGGATATGTAAGATTCTAGCTTGAGTCGAGAGGATTTATGGGAATATAACATATGTTATATGTTCTAGAATTAAAGGTAAACCTACTCTCAGTTGTGGCATTTGAATATGACAGCTATATAGTCACATTCTAGAATGGTCAGGTACTTGTGTATTTAAGGGAAGTTGCTCCAGACACAACGATAGTGCTTCGTGTTCACAAGGAGAGGTTATATAGGTTATTGGGAATACTTATAGTGTGGTTGAATGGTTTATTAGATTCAGTATCAGATTCAGTGTCATATTCAACATCAACATCAGAGGCATTGTCAGAGACCGGAAGATGTGAAACTCCTTCCAGTACCAAGAGGAGAATGAGTCCATGAATAAACCATTCATCAGAAAATATTTCATTGTAAATATGTATATTTTTAAATGTAATATGCATTTGTAGATATCTTCTAAAGTTTATTAGAAGGCTTATAAGCCACTCATTGTAAATTATTAGAGTGGGAGGAATTCTATAAAAAAATTATATTTCCACCTTATATGTAGATAAGAGTGAGAGGAAATTTTAAGAGAAATTATATATTGCCACCTTATATGATGTTAAGAGTGGGAGGAATATCATTAAAAGGGATTTATAGATAGCCACCTTTCATATTGTTCAAAGTGAGAGAAATCGCGTTATAAGGATTTCTATATAGCCGCTTCATTCTAAGTGAAAGGAATCTTGCAAAAAGGATTTATATATAGCCACTTTATTTTAGAGTGAGAAGAATCTCGTTATAAAAAATTTTAAATCCTTTCGATGACATATAGACAATTGTATTATCTCGTCATCAACTAAGGGACTACATATGGATCAAATTTTCTAAGTTAACATTCTTGATTATGAAGAATAGAAGGAGAAAGCACAGAAGGATGCAGGCAGTTGGAACATGTAAATCAGAAGCAGAAAGGGCATCGAAGTAATGAAAAAATTTCTAGAGCTGGTAAAGGATAAATAACCCTCTTTTAAGAGGCATATATAGATGCATTCTATAATCATTTTTTAAATACTATGCCATGTTCGTGTGCATGTATACCTTGAGTAGAAGCAAGTCAAGTACAGATCATAACAGTGCAGACATAATTGTTTTCAAGGAAGGAGAGTAATGGACAGGGAATTCATTCAGATACTCCTACAAATACATCAACAGTACAAGAACAACAAGTCCAAAAGGGAAAGGAATAGATAAGCATTCAACTTGGTTTCATATTGGTCGATATGGACTATCTTCAACGGTAGGAGATGGGAGTGAATGTTGAATATAGGATATAGGTATTGCGAAGATTCAATGAACAAGACTTTTGTTGTCGGGGAATCTATGAGCTATAACCAGACCTATATTCTATTAGTGATCATACCAGATCAGGTCATAACCATATTCTAGAGAAGCAGACATAAGTACATTGATCTAATACATGAGATCTAAGATCCAATATGAAGACTAAATTCTAGAAGATTCAACAAGATGGGAGAGTGATTTATCATCACTAAGTTGTTGAATATATATACTTTTGGTGGTCCAAAAGTTCTTCAGTGGGAAGGTGTGATCCAAGAGGATCTAACAAATTCTCACAGAGGTCCAGATAGATCCAGAACACTCACAGAGGTCCATAAGGATCCAGAATGCTCACAAAGGTCTCAGGGGATCCATAAATTCTCAAAATTAAACTATCCCAAATTCTCTCAAAAGAACCATCATTGTGTAGTGCGCATCGATATCTTTCCAACGGTGCAAAAATTGTCTCAAACGAAGTTTGTATGCAAAAGTTATGAGCGATCAAAGTTCAAGTCAACTTGGTCAAGAAGTCAATGTCAAAGGGGAAAAGGTGGCACGTCTCACCACTGAAAGTGTGACATGTGGCACATGACCATACATGCCATACAGATGATGTGGCCATACCCCAAGGTGCCACATGGATTGATCGTACATTGACTAGGTAGGTGTGTTGGCAGATCGTACAAGTTATGTGGTCCAATTACATGTTGACATGTGGCAAGGGATCGCTAATGAGAGGTCGTCACGTGGAAGTCTCCCATTGTCCATTAATGGATATAGTTATGTAAAATTATGAAGTCGAAGAGGGTCGAAACCATGACCTCTATAAACCTTACCAAAGCCTCTGCTACCAACATGTCGCACACATGTTTCTTAGACTTATATGTTGTTATATTTATTTAACCTTGTAAAAAGGTTAAAATGGCAGTTAAAAGGGTCGAATGCCTAAGCCCTTGACCTAGGTTGTATGTATTTTAATGTAACTATGTGTCAAACTGCACAGGGGGATAACCATATCATATACCACCGAAACTTTATAACCAATGTGTGTGTGTGTGTGGTTATAACAAAACAACCAACGAATATATATGGTTCAAAACATAATGTAACAACCAAAGGTCGGTGGGGATGTGTTATCACATATTCTTGCAAGGGAGAGTTTTTCCTAGATTTGGCCCTTGGGTGGAAAAATGCGAAGAATGGGGTTAAAAAACCCACTAAATGGCGCTTATCCTAAGTCTGCAGAAGTGATGTGACCATTTGGCGCGTTGTGCCAGGACACGCACAAATCTGAGCGGCTAGGATCATCATGCCTCAGATCAACGATCGTTGGCCATATCGAGGCCCCAACATGCATGATCGTTAAAAAAGGTAGAGTGGTTCGGGTGTGTGTGTGGTTATAACAAAACAACCAACGAATATATATGGTTCAAAACATAACGTAACAACCAAAGGTCGGTGGGGATGTGTTATCACATATTCTTGTAAGGGAGAGTTTTTCCTAGATTTGGCCCTTGGGTGGAAAAATGCAAAGAATGGGGTTAAAAAACCCACTAAATGGCGTTTATCCTAAGTCTGCAGAAGTGATGTGACCATTTGGCGCATTGTGCTAGGACACGCACAAATCTGGGCGGCTAGGATCATCATGCCTCAGATCAACGATCGTTGGCCATATCGAGGCCCCAACATGCGTGATCGTTAAAAAAGGTAGAGCGGGCCGGGAAAAACAACCATAGTTTTTTGAGGCGCTATGTGTCGGCCGGAGACACACATCGGGCCCAAAAGCAGGAAGGAATCAAACCAATTTTCATGGCCCCGATATGTGCATGCCCTATCTCAGGCCGACAAGTGGCTGCTCTACAATCATTCCGCTGACAGTTGTCCCCCACTCCATCTCTCTCCTTTGTCTGTCACATCCTTCACTCCCCTTTCATTCCCTTACACCTGTCCTCCACTCACTGTCCCACCTGTCACCTCTCCCCTTCTCAACTCTCGCCACATGTGCAACCTCAGCTCTTGTCTGTGTCTCCCCCACAACTTCTTCCCAACCTCCGTGTCTCCTCCACCTGGCCATCACACATCGAGCAACCTATCGTTGCGCCAATCATCCCGCCAGACCCTCATCCACATCCGTTGCCTAGCCATCCTTGCAGGCATCCAACTCAGCTCCAAGTGGCAGAATGCAGAGACCGCCACGTCTCACAGGTGTGGTATTGACTCAGGCCCTTTTTATCCCGATGAAGCAGTTATTAAGTTTGGTTGGTGGTGGTTGAACACCTTTTCCACCATATATGGAAAGACTGAGAAAGGACTGTCAGCAAGTCGAATCAACTATAGTCATTTGATCTGAAACACAATTGTGTCTGACAAAGCTCACTTCTAATAGGAGACTACATGCACAGTCTGCTAGGAAGCATGCAGACGCAAAGCCTTTAATGTTAGTACATCTTTCTATACTTTTGGGGTCGTTTTGAGGCCCTAAACATCATTTGTTGGGATTGCTACATTATAACTTTTGAGCAAGTCAAAGTTTGATGGCATAATGTGTAGTTCTCGCAAATTCCTTCCCAACGGGCTATCACACGCCTAAAATGGAGATAGTATGCAAAAGTTATGACCCCAGGAAGTTGATGTACTAACTTACCCCAACGGGGCCCACGTGATTTTTGGTGCTTCATCTCCTATGGTTAGGTTTTTGGATGTCTAGGGTTTTGACATTCATGTTTATTGTAAAAAGGCCTTCAGAGCCTCATTGTACTCATCTTCTTGCGAATGAGTGTACCCGTCACATCTCTTCTCAGAGATAAGTTGCCACCATTCTAGTGAGTTCATTCACTCTGTATTTTTACGGTCTCTGTACATTTCTTTCATTAATAGAAATCATGTATTGTTGTATTTCTTTGTTACTGGCAATATTTGTGTGTATTTCATTGTAATATCTCTGCTTTCATTTCATTCCGAAAATAATCTGGATCATGGACTTTCTATGAACTACTTCCTTTGTTAGTATTACCATCTACACCATTGAAAGGTTATATTGTTCATGTGTTGATTGTTCTTCTATGAATTTTATGGCATTACGTTTAAGTTTCTTTTCTAATATTAAGTGTTCTAAGATGGGAGAGAGATGGATGTGAATGGTTTGCTTTTACATAATACTATGTTTACATTTATCATTCATGCTCATGTGTTTCTGTTATTTTGTAACAACTATGTGTGTTAGAAGTGCAAGGAGGAATTTGCAATTAACCTTGTATCTGCTTAATTAGTTTTATTCCTAGCTAGATATGTTAGAATGGTATACTTTCTACACTTCAAGTAATTGTGTACTACACATTGCATTCTGCATTTCCATCGCCAACCCCACTCATTTTTAGTAACGATTGTTGGATCAAAATCTAGAAGGATTTCCTATCCCAAACTATGTGAGATCTAATTGAAACTTTACACTAGGAAAACCCCTCTCTATTAAATGACACTTTTCCTCCCTCAACACATGTTATGAAAATAATTCCAATTCTATTAATAAGTTACAAGTAATAATATAATACAACTTAAAGTATAACATGATTAATTAAATAATAGTGTTAGGTATTATAAAATTCTATAATAAATTTTGTATTTCATTATAATAGTGTTGACAAAAACAACATGAATACTAGTTAATTTGCATTTATGGTAGATAGCCAACTAGTATCTACAACAACCTCAACCTCAAGTGACTTATATTCACAACTTTTTTGGTACTACTATCCCTATGAATTGATGATGATCAACTAATTTTTTTTGCAACTTACCTCAACCTCAATCGACTTATATTCACAACTTTCTTATTACTATTAGCAGTATGAATTGATGATGATCAACTCTTTTTCTTATATTCACAACTTTTTTGGTACTACTATCCCTATGAATTGATGATGATCAACTAATTTTTTTTGCAACTTACCTCAACCTCAATCGACTTATTTTCACAACTTTCTTACTACTATTAGCACTATGAATTGATGATGATCAACTCTTTTTCTTTTGTAAATTTTTATTATCTTGATGATGAACCTAGTTTTGGGTTCGAAACATCAACATATAAACTTTATATGGGGTTTTTCGTAANTTCACAACTTTCTTACTACTATTAGCACTATGAATTGATGATGATCAACTCTTTTTCTTTTGTAAATTTTTATTATCTTGATGATGAACCTAGTTTTGGGTTCGAAACATCAACATATAAACTTTATATGGGGTTTTTCGTAAAAATCTAATGGACATTGTAACAAATTACAAATCACTATTAAGAAAGGTTTTGTTTAAATCTTCTATGTTTTTGCTCTTTTCAACATAATCCGACAACATAAATTTGTACTAAATTACAATTTTATATTGTTTAAATTGCATTTCTAATGCAGAAATGGATTCAGCCTGTTGAAAAACCCCTAGAGCACTCGGATTATACAAATTTAAGCACTCAAATCTGCAGATCCAAATATCTTCGAATTTCAGACAAATATTTCCAAAAAAATGCCTAGAAAAAAAAAAGAAATATGGCATTTAGTCTACAACATTAAAAAATATAAACATTATAACAAATCATTTTTTAATTATTAATATATTTTATGTTTATTTTAAAAAGACAAAAAATATATATATATATATATAAAATTGGACAAACTTTCATAATTTTTTTGAATTACATATATTTAAAATTCAACCTGATAAATAAAAATTTCAAATCACAAATTTTAAAAATGCATATAAAACTACTCATGATTAAAAAAAAATGTCGATTTATATGGTGTACACACAATGTGGTTGGCACATGAGTCACGAAGCTTAAATTTGAAACTTTTTTAAAAGTAAGAAAAGCTGCTAGCTGTGGGGTCCGCACTTATGTGCAGAAGATCTTAAGTCTTCCGCCTTAACCACTCGGATTGAGAAATACATAATATACTTATTGGGTTTGTAGTTTCTGAGAAATGTGTTGTCGACGCCAAAGACCTTTGGTATATTCTTAATATTATCATAAAGTAGTTTAATATTTTTAATTGAATTGTTGGGCATTTGGTCTAGTGATATGATTCTCGCTTTGGGTGCGAGAGGTCGCGAGTTCGATTCTCGCAATGCCCCCGGTTAATTCTTCTATGTACAACAAAGAAAGTTGTCCAGTACTAAAACCACGTATGCTTTTTTTGATTTTAACAGGGCGTTTAGCATTGTTTTTTCCTATTCTTTTCTGTGGCTGATTTCTCCCTCCACAGTGTTTCTTTCCTTCCTTCTTATTCAGCACTACGCTTTCTGTTGATTATTTATTTACTATCTTCTGGTCTCGCCGCAGCCGACTTTACAAATATATTCAGCAATATACGTATCTCTCAATGCAAAGAATTAGATTATGCTTAACTTTCATTTCTTGCTTGTGTGGCAGTGGTCGCGAGTTCCAATCCTCGGACTGCCCCCTGAACTAATTAAAGTCCTCTTTTCTTGATTGGGTCGAGAACAAGATTCACACATCTTGCTAGGATTCTCCCTTCAGCTAGTGATCTCCAAATTCTTTCAATGATTTCCAACATTAATGTTTTTCAACACGAGGATAAATTTATTAAATATTTTCAAACATGTACCTGGTCAATTAGATGGGTGAATAAACATGTCATCCTTCTATGATAGAGACGAGCTCCACCTCCATTGGATTTCAAAGTGTGCAAATTCCACTGGATGCTCCTCTCGTGGAAGGCCTTTTAGTGTTGTAGAGGTTTCCTACTACTATAATTATAATGTTGTGTTATCCATATCTTCATGGTATTCGAGCTTTGATATGCAAACCCCCTCTCGTTTTTCTAGGAGATATTATCAAGGCTATAATTTGGAAAGCATTTTGTTCTTTTCAAATATGTATCGGAGAAGTTGTGATCGTAACCCCTTCGAAATTTTGACAAAAGATCTTTTGCATCATGTTTTGGCATTCACACAATACCAAACATTTTCCTTTATTAGATTGGTAACAAATCTTAGGTTGAAGATAGTCTGTGCAGAAGGTGTTGCAAAAAGCATGAAGGCATTTTTCCCGTTTTGGTTGGTAACTCTTTTTTGCGCAAACTTCAGATCTGCTCTTTCTCAATTCAGATCTATTCTTTCTCAACCTGAATCTTCCATTTCTCATTGCTAAGCCACACTTTTTAGGCATTGTAGAGATCCAATGTACCCTTTCTCATTGCACATATGTTATTTTAGGCATCTAATGCATCATATCTATACTTTTTCACATTAGACCTACACACTTGGGTATCACATATTGCATATATTCTCCAATTCTTTTTATAAGTTGTTTTTTTATAAATCACCATTCAATTCCCATGTTTTGTCCTTGGGGTTGTATTTTCCACATTTCTAGCTCAATTTGGAGATTGCAAGACATAGATTTGGTGTCCTTGGTGTCCTCTATTGATAAAATAGTTGAGTCTAGGGTTATTGAGAACCTAACTCCCCATCATTATCACACTAAGAAACTCAAGATATGCAACAACTTTTGCAATCTAAAGGTCTATGGAAAATGGTTGAAGCTCCACTTGTTTTTACCAAGAAAATTGAAAGATTTGCGTATAGAAACAAACTTGATGAAGCCATGAGATTAATTGGACTTCATGTTTTAGATAGTTTTCTATCTCACGTCATTGAATGCAAAACACCAAAATGGAGCTGGGGAAAAATGCATTCATTATTTGTTAAAATCGATGAATTTTGATTTATGTAGTTGGAAGTTGAATTATCATCTCTTGCATATGATAAGCTTTCTTCCATTGAAGATTTTCTTGCAAAATTCAAGCAATTGTTATCATAGTTAAAAGGTTGGGGAAAAAGAAAAACAGATGAAGAATGTGTTTTTCTGATTTTGTCTAAGTTGAAGGTCCTTTTCAAGTATTTTCTTCTACCTTATCCACTATCAATGTGCTTGGATCAAATTTTAAAATGCCCTCTTTAGAGTTTTTTTTGTGAGCATCCTACTAGGGAACAATCTAAGCTTATGTACTTAAATGTTCTTTTTAAATCTAAGAATCAGGCTTTTGTGCTCAAACCTCCAAACATAAGCATACATCTTGGCACAAATAGAAAACACATTTTGCTCAAGTTGGTGTGTCTACCTCCAAGATTTATTAGAAATCGAAATCCTCTACTCCTCCATCTTCCAAGTCTAGTGAGTCTTCCTTCAAGAAAAAAATAAGTCAAGTGTAAATTGCAGTTTTTGTGGCATACTTGGTCATGAGGAGTTCAAATGTTGGAAGAAACTAGAAGCATTGAATGGAACCATGCAACATGAAACAATTTTAGTGCCCAACCCTTCTTCAATTGGTAAAGGGGAAGAACTTTCTACCCAAGCCTTAGATGCATCATTAGACAATTGGATACTTAATTTTGGGGCCTCACATCATGACTCATTCTCATGAGCTTCTTCCTTCCACATATAATAGTAGCATTTCATAGATTGTTGTTGAAGACTCTTCACAATGTGTTGTTTTATGATTAGGGACTTTGCAGTTAGTTGATGGTTGCATCAATGATGTTCTCCTTGTTCTCGAAATTTCTACCAATCTACTCTCAATTTATTAGATTTGTCATTCTCGTGATGGGAAGATAGTGGAAATTTCTCCTCGTGATATGATTATTAAAGAACTATATAATCCAAAAAAAATCAATGCTTTTGGGATGGTTGATCATAGTTCTTGGTTGTACAAGTTCATTGGTTTTGATCCTTCTTCAGGTTCCTCTTTCATTGCACATGCTAATTCTTTGAGCAAACTTTGGCATGAAAGATTTGGACATCTAAACTACAGGTATTTGCAACAATTGAGTACGTAGAATTCGGTGCTTAGTCTTCCTAAAGTTTCTTGAACTAATGGATTTTGTCAAGGTTGTGTTCTTAACAATTAGCATCGACATCCTTTTTAGTGATTTCAAATCATTTTTTACTCATTTAATTTTAGGGGATAAATATGCACTTACCTTTATTCATGAATTTTCATGTCACTCTTGGGTGTACCTTCTTAAGTACAAGAGTTAGGCTTTTGCTATTTTTCAGAGCTTTAAGAAATTTGTTAAGAAGCACTCCTCTCTTTCTATCAATAAAATACGAATAAATAATGGAGGGGTATGTCAATTAGGCATTCAAATATTTTTGTAGAGAATGCGACATTCAACATCAACACTATGTTCCCTACACCCATCAACGAAATGACATTGCTATAAGAAAGAAACATACACTAAAAGAGATGGCCAATTGCATGATTCAGTTCAATAAATGACACCTTCTTTTTGGGCTAAAGAAAATTACGTTATAAATTGCATGCATCATAGGTCAGTGTTGACTATGACTCTAGAGGAATCTTGGATGTAATACCCCAAGGTCGAACCCCTACTAAATTGTAATGATGTCTAATGAAGTTTATAGGCTAGTGAGCAAAGTATTTATAAGTTGTGAGGCTTATCTATTATTAGGTCGGAGAGCCTAGATGCTAAGGCCAATGGGCCTGATTTTGTATATGTAATTATGCAGATTATTAATAAAAATACATCGCTGCGTGTAGACCAACCATGGAGAAAGAGTTATGGGAGACTAAGCTCCACTAGGAAGGGAAAGGGAAAGGAGGTTGAGAGGATAGGAAAAAGGGGCTAAGCTTGAGGGTTTAACCCAAGGGAATATTATAATGTATTTTCTAAATTACTAAAGTTTGGGAAATAAACCCAGTTATCCTAAGTTCCTTTGGGGAGAGGAACGAAACTCCAAGTGGAGAGGAACAAGCTCCTAGAGAGCCAAGTGTCATCCAAGACGCACGCAAAATTGTGTGGGATAATTCCATCGTTGTGGGGGTTCGTTCTCACCATTTGTACATTCTTGCCATCTTTCCTCGGGAGTTCATTGACGATTATGTCCATCCTTCACACCCATTCCCTCACGCACTGAGCAAGCACACAGTCAGTCTATTTCCGCCATTGTTGAACCCTCTGCCATCGTGAACCTTTGTACCTTGTTGAGTCGTCCCTTGCCTTACCTGTTTTTGCTACTGTGGTTTGAAGAGGCAAGTTGTCAAACCCATGGTTGAAGAAGCAGGTTGTTAGGCCCGTGAGCAACTCTCTCAAAGTGAGAGAGGTTGTTGGGGAAGTGCTTTCTCCTAGAGGGAGTCCAACAACCACTACAAAGCTCTGAGAATTCCTGATCCGGCCTGCTGCTGAAGCCCTAGAAGGGAAGTGGAGCAGTCGATGGACTGTGGAATAGTAAAGGTGTATACTCTTGGGGTGAGACAGGCATGTGGGGAATGAGAGTCTGTGAGAAGTGGGCATAAGTAGGCTCCTTGGATGGAATCCTTCATGTTGCATTGTGCATTTTTCCATAGAAACAACCTAGCCTAGGATTTCCTTGCCCTGGGTGGAGTTTAGCCCCAGCTCGGGGGTGACCCATTGCTGATAGCTTGGAGCAACGTGGTCTAAGGCTGGGAGGTTCGTGGAAAGTTTGTACGTAGTTGATGGTCTTCTCATAAAAATATAAGTACCATTTATATGTTAATTGTATCTTGTGTATCGCGTACATGTGTTATAATGTTATCATAATTGCCTGTATATATTGCATGTATGTGTTTATTATCGCTTCTACATGAATATGTGTATGAAAAGTATGTTTATGTCTGTTTAGATTGCATTAGATATATATGTATATCAGAGCATGAAATTTTTCAAGTGGTATTGCCCGACTTGGGTGGTTGGGTATGTTACAATCTGGTTTTCAGAGCAGTTTGGTTTTGAAGTATTGGCGTGACCATGGCCAGGGTGGCCGGGGGATGTTACATTGGACACATATTAATATTGATGTTTATGTTAAGGTTTAAGCTATTATTAGAGTTCTTTGCATTTCACTAGATAACAATAGCATAAGATAGGATCACTGAGAAATACACAATCACAAGAGACACATCATTTATCCTAGGAAACCCTCATGGGGGGGAAAACCCAGCAAAAATTCCTTATTATAGATAGTCAATACAATGCCAAGAGATAACTCAAACAAATATAGAAATTCCTCTCCCAAGAATGCACCTCTCTCTCTCTCTCTTCTCCAACTGCAGCTCCGAAACTTGCTTCTCAATGAACAAGTGAGTGTGTGTCTAAGTGAGGCGCTAGCCTCCTTATTTATACAACTCTGGCATGTGTGGAGGTGTATTTTCATTGGAAGGGTCGTCTTCTCAATCTGGGTGGTTATAACCACCTTTAATATATTCGGGGGCCTCTTTAATATATTATGGGGCCGACTTCTTATTCTACCTATTACAATTATGTTTTGACCAATCCGCAAAAGGGGATTTGGTCTCTTACAATAGCTGACACGATCAATCCGCAATAGGGGATTGATCTAATGAATAATACAACAATAATAATTAGAATACACTTTGCAGTTACATTATTTCAACACTCCCCCTTAACAAGAAGGGTATTCTATAACAACATCAGGCGGGAGAGAGGAAAACATCATCAAAAACATCAGGTGGGTGAGAGGACAACATCATCAATATTATCTTGGAGCACTGACTGGTGTATCTATAAATCATCAGAAGTTTTTCTCATCGGCAACATCATCATTCTCAATGGAATGAAATCATCATCTGCATCAATATGGATTAGTATAAAACTAATACATCATCATCACAACACGAGGCTGGTCACATCATCACAACACGAGGCTGGCTCATCATCATCACAACACAAGGCTAGCTCATCATCACAGCATGAGGTTGGCACACTACACAACAATTAAGCTGGAATCACAATACTAGATTGGCTTTACGTCACAACCATTAAGCTGGAAGCACAGTAGTAGGTTGGCTTTACATCACAACAATTAAGCTGGAAGCATGGTACTAGATTGGCTTTACGTCGCAACAATTAAGCTGGAAGCACAGTACTAGGCATATCTCATCACAACATTTAAGCTGGAAGCACAGTACTAGGCATATCTCATCACAACATTTAAGCTGGAAGCACAGTACTAGGCTGGATTTACGTCACAACAATTAAGCTGGAAGCACGATACTAGATTGGATTTACATTGCAACAATTAAGCTGGAAGCACAATACTAGGCATATCTCATCACAACATTTAAGCTAGAAGCACAGTACTAGATTGGATTTATGTCACAATAATTAAGCTGGAAGCACAGTACTAGGCATATCTCAACACAACAATTAAGCTGGAGTCACAGTACTGGACTAGATTTACGTCACAACAATTAAGTTGGAAGCATAGTATTAGGCATATCTCAACACAACAATTATGATGGAGTCACAGTACTAGACTGGCTTTACGTCACAACAATTAAGCTGGAAGCATAGTACTAGGTATATCTCAACACAATAATTAAGCTGGAGTCACAGTACTAGACTGGCTTTACATCACAACAATTAAGTTGGAAGCATAGTACTAGGTATATCTCAACACAACACTACTCCCCCTTTCGAGTGAGGTCCTTTCGGACTATACCAATCTTATCTCAAAAGTACTCAAACTTTACATGAGATAGAGGCTTGGTCAACACATCGACAACCTGTTCATTCATGCTAACATATGGGAGCTTTATGGCTCCTCTCTGCACCATGTCACAAATGTAATGATATCAGATCTCTATGTGCTTCGACTTGTCATGAAATATGGGATTCTCTGTCATCTTTATGCATCTCTGGTTGTCACATAGGATCATGGTTGCTTCCATATGTAGGTCGAATAGACCAATCAATAACTTACGAAGCCATATAGCTTCACAGTTGGTAGAACACACAACAATATATTATGTTTCCATTGTACTGAGAGCAATGTTGGATTGCTTCCTACTCTACCATGAGATCATGGCTGATCCCAAACTGAAACAACATCCTGAAGTGCTCTTCCTGTTAGAGACACTTCCAACCCAATCCGAATCAGTGTACCCACTCAATGTGAAATCATGATCTCCATCACAACTTAGACCATAATCTAATGTACCTTTAAGGTACCTCATCACATGTTTTGCAGCAACTAGGTGAACATGTATGGGTTCTACCAGAAACTGATTCAAAATGTTCATGGAAAAATAGATATTTGGTCCGGTGTTTGTCAGGTACATCAACGATCCAATGGTTTGTCTATTCAGCATGCCATCAATCAATTCTGACGAAGTGTCGACCAATAGCTTCAACTTCGTTTCCATGGGTGTATTCATGGACTTGCACTCCAACATGTCAAATCTCTTCAGGATTTCTACTTCATACTTCTCTTGGTTAAGGAAGATCCTCTCTGGACTTTGCCATACCTCAAGACCTAAGAAATAATGCATNTAAGAAATAATGCATTAGGCCAAGGTCTTTCATCTCAAATTTTGAAGCGAGCTTCTTCTTACATTCGGTGATGAGCTTTTCTTCTCCAGTTAAGAATAAGTCATCCACATACAACAAAAATATCACCGACTCATTGTTCATAACCTTGAAATAGAGGTTAGAATCTTATTTACTCTTGGTAAAGCCCAAGCTCATTAGAAAGCTGTCCATCCTGCCATACCAAGATCTAGGAGCTTGCTTCAATCCGTACAAAGCCTTCTTCAACTTGCATACATGAGGCTTCATGTCTTCAACTTCAAATCCTTGAGGTTTCCCTATATACACTTCTTTTTTGATGACACCATTTAGGAAAGTTGTCTTTACATCCATCTGGTGTAATTTCCCCTTCATCTTAGCTGCAAGGGCTATGATGGTTCTGATCGAAGTGTATCTGGCTACAGGAGCGAATGTCTCTTCATAGTCAATGCCTTCCTTTTGAGAAAATCCATGAGCGACAAATCTTGCTTTATACTTCTCAATACTTCCATCAGCAGTATGTTTTAATTTGAAGAGCCATTTGGAAGATACCACATCCTTTCTCTTCGGTCTGGGAACTATTTCCCATACATTGTTCTTTATTATGGATTGGTATTATTTTGTCATGGTATCTGCCCATTCTTTCTTTTGAATGGCTTCTTCAAAGCAGGTAGGCTCCTTCTCTAGGAGATCACACATCAAAGCCATATAATTGGAGAATGGTTTAGGTCTCTTCACTTGTCTCGTGGTTCCTTAGGGAACACCATACTTCTCTCCATCTTAAATAATCTCCCTAGCCCAAGCATGCTTCCTCTTATGGGAGATCTTCATCTGAGGAGGTTCTTGAAATTCTACTATGTCATGATCTTCTAGAATTTCCTCATCATGGGAAGTTATGACTTCACTCACTAGTTCTACAACTCTGGGAACCTCCCTCATTGATTCTGCAACTCTGGGAGCTATGGGTTCCTCTTCATATACTTCTTAAAGCTGGCATCTTCTTGATTTCTTGAGCGTTTCATCTTCATCAAAGGTCACATCCCTGCTGATCCCAATGTGATGGTGACTTGGTATATAAATCTTGAAGGCCTTGGAGAGCTCACAGTATCCCACAAATATTCCCTTCTTTCCTGAGGGTTCCATCTTGTTTCTCTTCACTTTCAGAATATGTATAAATATTGGGCAGCCAAATATTTTGAGATGGATTACCTCTCGCTTATTTCCAGTGAACATATCTTCCATGGTCTTGAACCCAAGTGCACTATGAGACAATCTGTTTTGTACATATATTGTTGTCATTGCTACTTTTGCCATAAGCACATTGGAAGATCTTGATCATGGATCATGGTTTTCACTGCTTCCATTATCATTCTATTTTTTCTTTCTTCCACACCGTTTTGTTGAGGATTATAGGGAGTGGTGAGCTCCCTCTTGATCCTGACATCTTTGCAGAAGTTCACAAACTCTTTTGAGGTGTATTCTCCTCCATTATCTGACCTGAGTATCTTGATCTTTCTTTCGGAAAGATTCTCTCTCAAGGATTTGAATTCCTTGAATTTACTGAACACTTCATCTTTTGATTTCAAAAAGTATACCCAGGTCTTACAAGAATAATCATCAATAAAAGATACATAGTATACATACCCACTGATGGAGGATGATGGCATTGGGCCACATACATTTGAATGAATGAGTTCTAGGACTCCTTCTATTTTGTTGTCTCTCTTTGAAAAAGGGTTATTGATGTTCTTCCCTTGTGCACATCCATTGCACATGTCTTCATGGTCAACCTTGAGTTCTGGTAGACCTGTGACTTCTTTGCATAAGTATGGTAGTGATTTCTAGTTGATGTGGGATAATCTTCTATGCCAAAGTTCACATGGATTATTAATGGTGTGGGTCATGGAAGCTTTTGAGTGACCCTTTTGCTTATACAATCCACCTTCTTCTTTTCCAATGATGATTGCTTCTTTCAAGGTTTCTCCTTTAGCCCACATAAGAAATTCTCCATCTATAAAGGAAACTCTGAAGCCTTTCTTTTCTAAATTTGATATGGAGAGTAGGTTCTTTGTCAAACCTAGTACATAGAGTGCATCCTTCATCTTCATTGAATTTCCTGAATTAAGCTTGTAGTTTGATTCTCCCTCTCCCTTGATGGGATATTGGTAATCATCTGCAAGTGTAACTTTCTGAGAAAATTTCTTTTCTGAAATGCAAGAGAGAATATATCTTTGTCCTGTCATGTGCTTGGAGGCACCACTATCAATGAGCCAAGTGTCCTCTCCAGGTGTTATCGATCCTGAGAGGGTCGAAATTAAGACATAGTCTTTAATTTGTTCTCTTAACATCTTTGCGGGTGGCTCTTCATCTTCAACTGCATGGGCATGGTGCCTCTTATTTTTCCTCTTGTATTCTTCTCATCTAGCTGGACAATATCTCGCAATATGTCCCATCTTGTCACAATGGTAGCATTGGACATATGATTAATCTCTTTCCTTTTGTTGTCCTTTCTTCTGGAATTTCTTTGGTTGAGATTTGTTTTGGGGGTGAGACTCTTTATGAGTTTCTTTTTGGAAGTAAGACTTCTTTCTTCCTCCTTTAGTGTGAGTAGCTAGGGCTTGATCTTCATCTCTTGATAGTAAAGCCTCTCGGTTAGCTACTCTTGATTCTTCTTGAATGCATTCTTCCCATAGACCATCAAATTTTAGTTTCTCCTTTCTTGCACAAATGGTTTGGATGAATGCATACCAAGGTCTTGAGAGACCATTAAGGGTCATCATTATAAGTTCGTCTTCGTCTATAGTATCTCCAATCGCTTCTAGATTTTCTTTGAATTGGGATATTCTAGAGAAATATTCTTGGATTGATTCTCCTCTCTGCATCCTTGTATTCTTGGGTTGAGTTCTTAGATTCATCTTCCAGTTTATGTTATTTCCTTCATATAGTATTTTTAGTGCATCAAACATTTCTTTCGGAGTCTTCTTTGATGATACATGAGGAATCAGGTGATCTTTGATTGAATCTTCAATGATTCTTTTGGCCCTGATCGTGTCCTTTTGGTGCTTTTCTTTATCTTCAGCATCATCGGGTTCTGACACTTCTTCTTTGACGAATCTTTCTAGGTCATTCTCTTCAAGAATGAGACCAATCTTGTACTTCCAGTCATGGAAGTTTTCCACACCTTCCAGCTTGTCAACAAGATTAATGCTTGTAGACATCTTTTACCTGGAGCTAGGAAAATGACCAAAACTGAAAAATGCTCAAAATCAAATTCTGAACTTACTAGGAGGTGTGCTTGGCTGAGGTGAGTATCTTGGTGTGTTTGGATCTGAGAAAATCCAACTTTTACCCCTCCAAACTTGATCTACGGATTTCTGGACTGGTACCTCTAGTACTTCTGGTTTTCTGGTACTTCTGGTACTTCTGGTACTCTGGTTTTCTGGTACTTCTGGTACTTTGTGAAACTAGGGTTTCACTTTCCGGGAGATCTTTCCACTGAAACATTGCACTGAGGATGCCAAAGTGATCCTTGAGGAAGGGCACACTTTTCTACATGGTTTTAGGGCTGAAATACTTCATCAACAAAAATCCCTAATTTGCATGTACGACAACAGTGACGTTTTTCATTTTCTCTTGTGAAAGATGCTCTCTTCAACTTAGCTCTGATACCATGTTAAGTTTTAATCTATTATTAGAGTTCTTTTCATTTCACTAGATAACAATAACATAAAATAGGATCACTGAGAAATACACAATCACAAGAGACACATCATTTATCCTAGAAAATCCTCATGGGGGAGAAAACCCAGCAAAACTTCCTTATTATAGATAGCCAATACAATGCCAAGAGATAACTCAAACAAATACATAAATTCCTCTCCCAGGAATGTGCCTCTCTCTCTCTGCAACTCTGAAACTTGCTTCTCAATGAACAAGTGAGTGTGTGTCTAAGTGAGGTGCTAGCCTCCTTATTTATACAACTCTGGTAGGTGTGGAGGTGTCTTTTCACTGGCATGGCCGAATTCTCAATCTAGGTGGTTATAACCACCTTTAATATATTATGGGGCCTCTTTAATATATTCTGGGGCTGACTTCTTATTCTGCCTATTACAATTATGTTTTGACCAATCCGTAAAAGGGGATTTGGTCTTTTACAATAGCTAACATGATCAATCCGCAATAGGGGATTGATCTAATGAATAATACAACAATAATAGTTAGAATACACTTTGTAGTTACATTATTTCAACAATTTATTCTTTCAGAGTATTTGGAATTCAAGCATGGACCTTAATTCTAGATGAAAAGTGCAAAGCTATGGAGAAGAAAAGGAAACCATTGATTTTTGTTGGTTACTATGAGGATATGAAGGAATGCATGTTGTTTGATCCATTTCTAAAGATTTATTGTTTTAAA
>SNQJ01S0067611.1:7846-22920 GCA_010110895.2 Picea sitchensis | reverse complement strand
ATGGACCTTAATTCTAGATGAAAAGTGCAAAGCTATGGAGAAGAAAAGGAAACCATTGATTTTTGTTGGTTACTATGAGGATATGAAGGAATGCATGTTGTTTGATCCATTTCTAAAGATTTATTGTTTTAAAGTGTTTTCCATTTTGATGAGAACTCCAACCCAACAATTTCTCCTACTCCTCCCAAATATTGTCTTGCAGAAGATGTTGTTGAGATTGCATTGAAGTTTTTGTTTTTTAGAACAAGAATAAGTTGAAATTTCTATTGTTGTGGATTGTACTACAGATCACACTATTGGATATGAAAATCATTTGGTAGAAAATTTACTCGGAGTTGAAAATTGACCAAAAGAAAAACTACCATCAACACTAAATGAAAATTTGCATCTTGAACAAGAACAACTCGATCAAGTCGTGAGCGAAATAGGCCTGAAAGGTATGGCTATGAGCCAACTGATTTCATATATTTTACCATTGAACCTCATTGTACTCATGCACAGACAATTGTTGTCTCTCTTATTAATCACACGATTTAAGTTGATACATAACAATTTTCTGATGTTGTTGGTATACCGGAATGGGATGTTTCCATGACAAAATAGTATTCTTCCTTGCTAAATAATCATGCATGGGATCTCATTCCTCTTCCTAATGGATGAATGGTGGTTCACTATAAATGGGTCTACAAAACTAAATATGCAGCAGATGGATTTGTTAACAAGCATAAGGAACATATTGTGCCAAAAAGAGTTTCACAAGTTGAAGGTATTGATTATTCCAAGAAATTTTCCCCTATTGCCAAGATGGATTCCATACAACTAGAAATTTCTCTTGCTGCCTCCCAAGGCTGGTTAGTCTATCTTATGGATGTCAAGAACATTTTTATGTATGGTAATTTTCATGAGGAAATATATATGGATTAGTCTCTTGGTTTTGTGTAGTATCCTTCACTTGTTTGTAGGCTACACCATTATATGCATGGTATCAAACAAGCACCTCGAGGTTGGTATGAAAAGATGGATAGTTTTTCGATTTCTTTAGCTTTCAATCACTGTCATTTTGATCCTACTATATACACTAATAAGTAAGAAATTGATCTTGTGATCCTTGTTATATATGTGGATGTTTTAATTCTCACATGTTGTTGCTTATATATGATTGAAACTATTTAGCAAGCACCGATGAAACCATTTGATATGACAAACCTTGGTCCCCTCCATTTTTTTCTTGGTTTGTAGGTCCTTAAATCTTCAGAAGGGATCTCCATTTTTATTAGAAGTACGCAATTAATTTACTTCAACACTTTGGCATTTTTATCGCACACTTTGTACTTGTCCAAATCCCAAGGCAAGTGGATACAAAATTAGCATAACTGGGAATGACCTATCACTGTCACCTTAATACGAAATCCCTTTCTATTTAGGAGTATGTTGTAGTACCCTAGGGGAGAAGTCCCTAGTGACCTGAGGGTTTGAGAAGGATAAGACAAATGATACAAGAAAATCTCTTCCCTCTCATAGGTCACTCAAGTTAAAAGGGTTCTTTAAGTCTTATTGAAGATGAAACAAAACAATATTATTGTGTACATGCCCAGAACAAGACAACAAAGCAAAAAGGGGCACTTTCCAAGTACCAAAATGATATCGGTGCTTCATAAGACATTGGAATCTTAAGAAATGTACTAGCTCATATAAAATTGCAGTGGTATAAGAATTTATAACAACAAATGATAATTTTGTAATAGCCAAAATAATTATGCTTCAAAATGCTTGATAAAAGACTTGAAATAATAGCTTTAAATAGGCAAATTGATAATAGATAGTCACAAGCAATTTTAGCAATGTCTAGCTAGAATAACATATCACTTGTATGGTTAATTTTCTATTGTTAGATGGTTGTAGCAATATTTTGCAACAACAGAAAGTAGGTTAGTGTTTTAGGATAATCTAAGGTTAGTAGGAGTTAGTAGGTGTTCAAGAGAAGATTTTCTGAAAATTGTTTGATCAATCAACATTTGTAATGGGTAGACTAGTTCCTTCTAGGATAATGAAGTCAATGATGGAAGAAACAACTCTTAGAGGATAATAGAAATGATATTATTTATCCAAAGGGGATGGAGAGGATGAGAGAGGTGTTGATATCCCAAAGCCTAAAAAATCCAAGTCCTAGATATAATTGCTAGAAAGTAATAAAAATTAGGCCCTAGAGATTTCCCTTTTTTATCTAGATTTTATGAGCAGAACGAAATGAATACATATTATTATCAAAAGATGCTTAACACAAAATAACATATATACAGTAAAATTGGTTTCTATTCAATAAGGAAATAAGTTGAAACTGTAAAATGCAACATAAAACAAGCTTGCTAGAATGGTGGTGGCTTATCTCTGAGAAGAGATGTGACGGCTGTGCTCATTCGCCAGAAGATGATTACAATGAGGCTCTCCAAGCCTTTTTACAATAAAACGGAATGTAAAAATCCCTAGACATCCAAAAACCTAACCCTAGGAGATGAAGCGCCAAAAGTCTTGTGGGCCCCGTTTGGGTAAGTTAGTACATCGACTTCCCGGGGTCATAAATTTTTCATACGATCTCCATTTTAGGCACGCGATAGCTCGTTGTAAAGGTATATCTGAGAAATACACATGTTTCTTGTGGCGATCCCTAAAAAAATTGTTTAGGGCCTCAAAACAGCCCTGGAAGTCAGGGACCCAAAAACTAGGAAAAAACTGTCTGGAAAATTGCCAAAATGAGCCAGTTGGAATAAGTGGGAGGCCACCGAAATCCATATGGATCAATCCTACCCCCTTAGGAATAAATGGTATCCATTACATTGAGTGCCCCCATTAGATGAAGAAATTTCTGTTGAATTTGGCCCCAGGTGAGCCACTTGCCTTGGTGCAGGAGCTGACCTGCTTTGATAACTTGATAAAGCTGGATCCTTTGTTGGCGAGTGCCCTTGAACTGTTGAGCTCTATTGGTGTTAGTTGTTATGTTATCTCTGAGGTGTCCAATAATGGTGGGAAATAAGGTAGAAGGAGATCCATGTTGAACATTGGGTGCAGGCCAAGGAAAGGAGGAATGTTGAGCTCAAAAGAATTATCACCCACAGCCTTGGTGATGGTGTACGAACCATAATAGAGTGGGAGAAGCTTCTGATGGGGTCCATTAAGGAATTATTTCTGCAAATGCAACCAAACTTTGTCACCCACCTGAAACGTATGTGGCACTCGATGTTGATCATGACATTGCTTGTACTTGTCATTGGACTTTTGTAGGATATCCTGAACCTATTGGCGGGTGTGTTGGATCCATTCAATGAACCGGGTGGCTTTTTCAGCTTCAAATGGATCAGCAGACGAGTTTATTGAGGTGACCACAAGGGGTAGTGCAACATCTTTGGGACCCAATGGTTGGAATCCCAACCCCACTTGAAAGGGGTTGTGGCTAGTTGAGCTATGTAGGGATCAGTTGTAGCTATGATGGACATAGGTAAGACTCTCATCCCATGTGTGAGGGTGCTTGGAATTATATATGCACATGATATGCACGATCATTCGATTTACGACCTCGGTTTGGCCATCTGTCTAGGGGTGGAAGGCCGTGTATTTTTTGAGCTTGGTGTCCAGCAGTGACCAGAGACTCGACCAGAATGTGCTAAGAAATTGACTATCCCGATCTGAGACAATGGTTTGTGGGATTCCAAAATGTACCCAGACTCATTCAAAGAAGAGCCTGGTAGTGGCCTCTACTGTGATGCTCTTCCTACAGGCGACCATAATTTCCATCTCAGAAAAGCGATCAACAACCACAAAAACATAGTCATTTCCCCACTTGGTGGATGGGAGACCCGACATGTAGTCCATGGAGATGGATTCCCATGGTTTTTTAGAAGTAGGAAAAGGGGTGTATAGGAACTGTTTCTTAGTGGTCAGTTTGGCAATAACGTAGGTAGTGCAGGACCTGATATACTTGCTGACCTTCTTTCAAAGTTTTGACCAGTAGAAATGTTTCTGCAACATTGCCACTGTCTTTTCGATGCCGAAGTGTCCTGCCACCCGACTGTAGTGGGATTCCCCGATCATCTTCACTCACTCGCTTGATGGAACGCAGATATGGCCCAGACGACAGAACAACCCATCCTAAATATGGAAATTAACGATAAATGTGTTTGCGCCCAACATTTGGTAGGTGGTCGAAAAGTCCAGGTCTATCTCATAGAGTTGGGACCATCTAGAGGTCTCATGGTCGGAAGAGTCTAGCACCGTGGTGAGTGTTGTGACTGAAAGTCTGTTGAGAAAATCAACGACGCGGTTGTTGCTTCCTATTTTATACTTGATGTTGAGGTGGAATTGTTGCAAGTATGTGGACCACTTTTGATGGGGTTCATTCTGCAATTTGCCTTGTTTTTGCATGAATTGAAGTGGCTTATGATCAGTGTGGATGGTTGTCTCCTTCCCAAGAATGTAATGTCCCCATTAGCGACATGCTTGCACAATGGAGTACATTTCTTTTTCATAAGTAGGGTACTTATGGACAACATCTGATAGTGTCTCACTATGATAGGCCAGGGGGTGGTCGTGCTGAGTGAGAACGATGCCCACAACATAGTCTGAAGCACTTATCTCGATCTCAAAGGGTTTTTCAAGTCCATCAGTGAAAGTAATGGGGTTGAACACAAGCGTTGCTTCAAATCATCAAACACTTGTTGTTGGGACCGGCCCCACACAAATTTATCCTTACCACCACCCCTGGTTACTTGGCTGAGGGCCCATGCAATATGGGAGAATCCCAACATGAACTTGCGGTAGAAATTGGAAATGCTTAAGAAGATTTGAAGCTCAGTGAGTGAGGTTGGGGCTGGCTAGTCACAGATGAGTTAGATCTTGGTTAGATCCACATGTACACCATGTTGATCAATGATGTAGCCTAGGTAATGGACCATGTCCATGCCGAAGGAGAATTTTTCCAAGTTTGTGTATAGCTTGTGCTACCGCAGAGTGTGCAAAACCTCCTAAATATGTTGCAAGTGTTCTGCCCATGTCTTTATATAAATGATAATTTTATCCAGATACACCACTACAAAAGTATTGGTGAATGGTCGCAGGATATCATACATCATCTTCATGAAAGTGGCTAGAGAATTTTTCAAGCCAAAGGGCATGACCAACCATTAAAAAAGACCTTCCTTTGACTTGAAGGCGGTCTTCCATACATCTTTTTTTTTCTATCAGGACCTGGTGGTAGCCAAACTTCAGATAAATCTTACTGAAGTATTGTGCCCCTGTGAGCTGATCAAGGAGGTCGTCGATTCAGGGAATTGGGTACCAGTTTCTAACTGTGATTTTATTCATGGCCTCGTAATCAATGCAGAGTCGCCAAGTTCCATATTTCTTCTGTACCATCATGATTGGGCTCCCACAAGGTGATGATCTTAGATGGATGTGGCCCTTGTGGAGAAGTTCTTGGATCTGTCGCTTGATCTCCTCATTCTCGAATAGAGAGCAGTGGTAGACTGGCCCATTGGGTAATAGTGCATTGGGGGTCATATCAATGTGGTTCTTGACTTGACAGTGCAGAGGTACCCCGGTAGGTGAGGAGAAGATATCCGAGTATGCTTCCGTGACCTTATCCACTTGCTTCTGTTGTGTGGAGAGGTCGGTCGTGGAGACCCTGGATGTGGCTGTGATCTTTCGCTCATTCTGAGAGAGAATCACAAAAAAGACAAATTTCTCCATCTAAGAGATTACCTTCCTGCATTTCTTGGCAGAGATCAAGGAAATAACACTAGGTAGGACTGTCTCTGGTATCCTGTACAATTTCTTGTTCAAAGTAATAATAACATTGCGAGAACTAGAATCATATACAACATGGCGTTTCCATAAATATGGTTGGCCTAAAATAACATTACAAACTTCGAGAGGGGAAAAATCACACAATACCTCGTCTTTGAAGGGCTTGATGTTGTATGACAGGTGATATTGTTGACTGACGCAGATGTCGCTTCCTTGGCGAAGCCATATGATGATGTAGGGCTGCGGGTGCGGCGTTGTAGTCAGGGTGAGTCACTTGACAACCTCTACTGAGATGAGGTTCTTCTGGTTACCGCTATCAATGATGAAGTGCAGCGGGGTACCCTTCACCCACATCTGTGAATGAAAAAGGTGATCACCTTCCTCTGGCTTGTTTGATTCACTAGGATGGATCTTGGTGGTAGAAATGGTAGCACTGGGTTTTGCATCAATGATCTATCTCCCCCTTTTTTATTTTGAATCAGATTTAGAACCTGCATCTAATTCATAGGCTTTCACCTCAGCCACCAATGGCTTCTTTGAGTGGCAATCAATAGTGTTATGCTAGGGCTCTTATGGAAGTCGCACCACTTCTCGCTATCTTTTTTTGTATTTCTGATGTCCTTCTTTGCTTGTTGCCTAGACTGGTGGTCCAGAGGTGGACTGTCTTTGCTCTACCCTTTGTTCTGCGAGTTGGGTCCGCTGAAGGATTTGTGAAAAACCATCCACCATCTCATTCCTCTATTGGGTGAGGGCTTCCTCGAGCAAAATTTTGAAGGGATCTCCTATCCCATCATCTTTCTTTTCTCCCACCATGAGAGGTTGTTTGGGCATCTGAGATATTTTTTCCTCAAGAGAAACAAGCTCGAGACCCAATTCTTTGTACCCTGACCTCGTTGGGGACATGCATTAAGAACGATAAGGAGAAGACCGCTCTGATACCACTAATCTGAAATTTATGAGAAGAACGAAATGAATACATATTATTGTCAAAATATGATTAACACATAATAACAGATATACAGTAAAATTGGTTTCTATTCAATAAGGAAATAAGTTGAAACTGTAAAATGCAGTGGAAAACTAGCTTGCTAAAATGGTGGCAGCTTATCTCTGAGAAGAGATGTGACAGTTGCGCTCATTCGCCAGAAGATGATTACAATGAGGCTCTCCAGGCCTTTTTACAAAAAACAAGAATGTCAAAAACCCTAGACATCCAAAAACCTAACCCTAGGAGATGAAGCGACAAAAGTCATGTGGGCCCCGTTTGGGTAAGTTAGTACATCAACTTCCCGGGGTCATAACTTTTTCATATGATCTTAGTTGTAGGCACACGATAGCTCATTAGAAAGGTCTATCCAAGGAATACACATGCTTCCTGTGGCAATCCCTACACATGTTGACTATGGTGAGCCCTAAAAACGTTGTTTAGGGCCTCAAAACGACCCTAGAAGTTAGGGACCTGAAAACTAGAAAAAAACTGTTGAATTGGAAAATTGCCAAAATGAACTAGTTGGAATAGGTGGGAGGCCACCGAAATCCATCTAGATCAATCCTCCCCCATTAGGAATCAATGGTCTCCATTGTGTTGAGTTCCCCCATTAGATGAGGAAATTTTTGCTGAATTTGGCCCCGGGTGAGCCACTTGCCTCGGTGCAAGAGTTTCCCTGCTTTAAAAACTCGATAAAGTTGGATCCTTTGCTAGCGAGTGCCCATGACCTTCTTGTCCACAATCTGATCACTGGATTCCTATTGTATGCATTCAGGGTTGAGCTCTGTTGGTGTCAGTTGTTTTTCTATCTCTGAGGTGACCAATAATGGTCGGAAATAAGGTTGAAGGAGATCCACGTTAAACACTGGGTGCAGGCCAAGGAAAGGAGGAATGTTGAGCTCAAAAGAATTATCACCCACAACCTTGGTGATGGTGTAGGGCCCATAACAGAGTGGGAAAAGCTTCTGATGAGTTCCGATAAGGCGTTCTTTCTGCATATGCAACCAAACTTTGTCGCCCACCTAAAACTTATGTGTCACTCGATGTTGATCATGGCATTGCTTGTACTTGTCATTGGACTTCTGTAGGATATCCCAAACATGTTGGGGGATGTGATGGATCCATTCAATCAATCGGGTGGCTTTGTCAGCTTCAGTTGGAGTAGCAGATGAGTCGGTCAAGGTGATCGGAAGGGGTAGTGCAACAACTATGGGACCCAATGGTTGGAATCCCAACCCCACCTGAAAGGGGTTGTGGCCAGTTGAGCTATGTAAGGCTCAACTGTAGCTATGATGGACATAGGGAAGACTCTCATCCCATGTGAGAGGGTTCTTGGAATTATACATGGGCAGCATATGCACGATCATTACATTTACGACCTCAGTTTGGGCATCTGTATGGGGGTGGAAGGCCGTGGATTTTTTGAGCTTAGTGTCTAGTAGTGACCAGAGGCTCGACCATAATCTATTGAGAAATTGATTGTCCAGATTTGAGACAATGGTTTGTGGGATTAAAAAATGTACCCAGACTCATTCAAAGAAGAGCTTGGAAGTGGCCTCTATTGTGGTGCTCTTGTTGCAGGCAGCCATAATCGCCATCTTAGAAAAGTGATCAACAACCTTAAAAACACAGTCATTTCCTTGCTTGGTGGACGAGAGAACAGACATGTAGTCCATGGAGATGAATTCCCATGGTCTGTCAAGAGTAGGAAGAGGGGTGTACAGTTCATGTTTCTTAGTGGTCAGTTTGGAAATAACATAGGCAGTGCAGGACCTGATATACTTGCTGACCTTCTGTCGAAGTTTCGACCAGTAGAAATGTTTCTGCAACATTGCCACTATATTTTCGACGTTGAAGTGTCTTGCCACCTAACTGTAGTTGGATTCCCATATCAGCTTCACTTTCTCTCTTGATGGAACGCAGATATGTCCCAGATGACACAACAACCCATCTTGAAGATCGAAATTAGCGACAACTACATTTGTGACCAACATTTGGTAGGTGGTGGCGAAGTCTGGATCTGTCTCATATATTTGGGACCATCCAGAGGTCTCATGGCCAAAAGATTCTAGCACCATGGTGAGTGTCGTGACTGGCGGTCTGCTGAGGCAATCAACGACGCAGTTGGTGCTTCCTATTTTACACTTGATATTGACGTGGAATTGCTGCAAGTATGTGGACCATTTCTGATGGCAGTCATTCTGCAATTTTCCTTGTGTTTGCATGAACTGCAGTGGCTTATGATCAGTGTGGATGGATGTCACCATTGGCGACATGCTTTCACAATGGAGTACAGTTCTTTGTCGCAAGTAAGGTACTTGCGAACAACATCTAATAGTGTCTCACTATGATAGGCCAGGGGGTGGTCGTGCTAAGTGAGAACGACACCTACAACATAGTATGAAGCATCTATCTCGAACTCAAAGGATTGTTGCAATTCTGATAGTGAAAGTACTGGGGCTCGATCTCAAAGGATTTTTGTTGGGACCGGACCCACACAAATTTCGCCTTACCACCACCCCCAGTTACTTGGACAAGGGCTGATGCAATATCAGAGAATCCCAACACGAACCTGCGGTAGAAATTAGCAATGCCCAAGAAGCTTTGAAGCTCAGTGAGTGTGGTTGGGGCTGGCCAATCATGGATGACTTGGATCTTGACTGGATCCACATGTACACCCTGCTGATCAACAATGTAGCCCAGGTAATGGACCATGTCCATGCCGAAGGAGCATTTTTCCAAGTTGGCGTATAATTTCTGCTACCGCAGAGTGTGAAAAACCTACTGAATATGCTGCAAGTGTTCTACCCAAGTCTTGTTGTAAATGAGAATGTCATCCAGATACACCACTACAAAAGTATTGGTGAATGGTCGCAGGATATCGTTCATCATCCTCATGAAAGTGGTTGGAGCATTTGTCAAGCCAAAGGGCATGACCAACCATTCAAAAAACCTTTCCTTTGACTTGAAGGCGGTCTTCCATACATCTATTTGTTCTATTAGGACCTGGTGGTATCCATACTTCAGATCAATCTCACTAAAGTATTTGGTCCCTGTGAGCTGATCAAGGAGGTCGTTGATTCGAGGAATCGGGTACTGGTTTCTCACTGTTATTTTATTCATAGCTCGGTAATCAATGCAGAGTCACGAGGTTCCATCTTTCTTTTGTACCAAAACAATTGGGATCCCACAAGGTGATGATATGGGGTGGATGTTCCCCTTGTGGAGCAGTTCTTAGATCTACTGCTTGACCTCCTCATTCTCTAACAAAGAGCAACAATAGACTAGCCCATTGGGAAACAATGTGTTAGGGGTCAGATCGATGGGGTGCTTGAACTGACAGTGCATAGGTACCCTGGTAGGTGAGGAGAAAATATTCGAGGATGCTTCCACGACCTTATCCACTTTCTTCTGCTATGTGGAGAGGTCAGCCACGAAGACCTTGTATGTGGCTGCGATCTATCGCTCATTCTGAGAGAGAATCACAAAGAAGACAAATTTCCCCATCTATGAGATGACCTTCCTACATTGCTTGGCAGAGATCAAGGAAATAACACTAGGTGGGATTGCCTTCGATATCCTTTACAATTTCTTGTTCAAAGTAATAATAACACTACGAGGCCTAGACTCATATACAACATGGTGTTTCCATAAATATGGTTGGCCCAAAAGAACATTACAAACTTTGAGAAGGGAAACATCACACAATACCTCATCTTTGAAGGGCTTGATGTCGTATGACAAGCGACATTGTTGGATGACACAGATGCCTCTTCCTTGGCGGAGCTGTCTGATGGTGTAGGGATGCGGGTGTGACGTTTTTGGAAGGGAGAGTCGCTTGACAATCTCTATTGAGATGAGGTTCTTCTGGATACCGCTATCAACGATGAAGTGCAGTGGGGTACCCTTCACCCACATCTATGAATGAAAAAGGCGCCCGCCTTCCTATGGATCTTTTGGTTCACTGGGCTGGAGCTTGTTGGTAGTAACGATAACACTGGGTTCTACATCAATTGTATGTCTCCCCCTTTTTGGTTCTACCTTAGAGTCAGAACCTGCATCTGATTAAGAGGCTTTGACCTCAGCCACTAGCGGATGCTTTGAGCGTAAATCAACAGTGTTATGCCAGGGGCTCTTATGGATGTCGCACAACTTCCTGGTATCTTTCTTTGTCTTTCCAGTGTCCTTCTTTGCTTGCGGCTTGGACTGGTTGTCCTAAGGCAGTCTGTCTTTGCTTTGTCCTTTGTTATGCAGGTTGGGGTTGTTGAAGGATTTGTCCAAAACTATCCATCATATCGTTCCTCTGTTGCATGAGGGCTTCCTTGAGCAACATTTTGAAGGGATCTCCTATCCCGTCGTATTTATTTTCTCCCTCCATGCGAGGTCTCTTGGGCATGTGAGAGATTTTTTCCTCAATAGAAATAAGCTCGAGACCCAATTCTTTGTATCCTAACCTTGTTGGGGACATGCATTAAGAACAACAAGGAGCAGACCGCTTTGATACCACTGATACAGATTTTATGCTTAACACATTATCAAAATATGCTTAACACAAAATAACATATATACAATAAAATTTGTTTCTATTCAATAAGGAAATAAGTTGAAACTGTAAAATGTAGCGGAAAACAAGCTTGCTAGAATGGTGGCAGCTTATCTCTGAGAAGAGATGTGACGGCTGTGCTTATTCGCCAGAAAATTATTACAATGAGGCTCTTTGGGCCTTTTTACAATAAACAAGAATGTCAAAAACCTTAGACATCCAAAAACCTAACCCTAGGAGATGAAGCACCAAAAGTCATGTGGGCCTCGTTTGAGTAAGTTAGTACATCAACTTCTTGGGGTCATAACTTTTGCATATGATCTTCATTTTAGGCACATGATAGCCCGTTGGAAAGGCCTATCCAATGAATACACATTCTTATTGTGGTGATCCCTCCACATGTTGATTGTGGTGATCCCTAAAAACATTGTTTAGGGCCTCAAAACGACCTCGGAAGTCAGGGACCCAAAATCTAGGAAAAAATTGTCGCACTGGAAAACTGCCAAAATGAGCCAGTTGGAATAGGTGGGAGGCCACCGACATCCATATGGATCAATTTTCCTTAGCCAAATTGAAATAAAATATGCAATAGGAAATGAATTAGGTTTACTAGAGTTCTACAATGATAGGGCTCTAGTATCTACTTCTAGATAGGTGCCTTTCAAGAAATCTTAGCAAGTGGAAGATTATAGAGAAAAAGATAGTAACATGTGTCTTTCTCCTAGGGTTTCAAGCAAGAAATTTCATAATCTTTGACATAAAACAAGTAAATTTACCATAATCATTCATTCACAATAAATAAATGCAGATTTTCTACTTACTTCACCAAGAATAATCAAGCATAAACCCTAGTTGAAGATCCTCCACATGAAAATTTTTCAAAATACACCAAGATTTGCCTCCCCAAAAGTTGCGCACCACTTAGTTTCATCCAATAACCCTTAAAGAGGGTTGAATTTCAGACCACCACTTGTGTGATGAGTGAATCATGAAAAAATGAGAGTTTTCTCTCTCTATTTATACAATAATTATGACCTTTAATTAAAATTAGGTAATCAAAAGGACGTCATGACCAAATTACATGAAAAATCCAATTTTACATAAATTTCATTAATTAAATCCTAAAATCACTTTTAGAGGTGACGTCATGCCCTTCTAGGGTGACATTAAGCCTCCTGGGTGGAGCGTTGGGCCCCATCTGCAAAACTTTAGGCCTCCTAAGGCCCTGGATGACGCCACACGTGCCAACTAGCACACAACTACCTCCATAATGCAAATCCTGATGCTCGGTGATGTCTAGGGTCACAAAGGTGATGTCATGGGCCTCCCAAAGCCAACATCCAGTTGGAAGAGAAATACCCCCCAGGTCTAGGTCTGCCAACGTGTCTTTGGTGAAAAATCCTTCTTTCTTCATGGTGAAAATATCTGACATCTCTCTGCCCCTGGCTGGGGTCACGCAATCCATCTGTGGGATTTCAGCCCCATGGAGGTCCCAGCTAATCATCTCCCCATATGTACCTGCCCACCTAGAAAGGTCCTGCAACAACAACAAGTACGCTCTCCATGGGCTCATAAGTCACAGGGATCATAGCAATGCCAATCACATCCAATAATCAAATTACCCAAACATGTTCATCAAACCCCCCTTTACCAAGACAAATGCTCAAAGTCGTTATGCAACTTAACAAGTCAGGTTTGGAGAGGGTCTCAGGATGTCCTATTGGGCTAATCCTCCTCAAGTTTGGGGTGTTTCCTAGGTGAGATCCAATCTAGGTCATGTAAGTGTGTGAAATGGTGTAGGGGAAGTGTTTGGGTAGAGGGTGTAGTTAAAATAGGGAAATGTAGGTATTTCCTATGGGTGCCTCTGTAAAGGGTGGGATGCAACTCATCATGGATGCCTTTGTTTCCTAGCCCATTCAATACCTTTTATTCTTAGTCTTATTTCTTTTTTGTCTTTTTCTTTTCAAGGGAAAAGCTGGGGGACGCTGCCCTGGCGTGGTGACCAGAGGTGACAATGTTACCCACAAGAATTTCATGAAAATGAGAAAGTTGGCTCGTGATGAGACCCCCTTTCTCTTGGTTATGCCACCAAGCGCCACTACCTTGGTTTGGTGACCACATAGATGGTAGTGTCATACCACTACATGCCCATGGACCTAATAGGATAGCTCATGATGAGACCTCCCATCCACCAACTAGACCTTGAGTTTTGTTTTATCTTACGGGTCCCCTTTTCATACTGAGAAGTCTTTTATCACTTTCTCGAGAATCCCTGGGAGAAGCATCTCAAAGGTTTTATTTTGGATTTTAACTCTTGCTAGATGCTTTTACCCTCTGGGCCTTTAAACCCTTCTTCCCACAAGGAAAGGTACAACCCTTCCTAGTGTGGAAAACCCAATGCTCGAACCAAGGTAGGGGAAGATGATAGGAATAATGATGAAAATAGGTAAGTACGGAAGGAATGGACGATGACCTTTCATAGACCCACCCAGTGGAAACTCATCCTAAAGGAGAACCAACTTACTAGGGAATTATGTCACCCCCAAGGTATGAACAAGTTAAAGAGCATAACTTCAACATTATGAATTGAAAGAGAATTTAGTGCAACATATTCAAGTACTTCAAAAATCAGAGTGACACATACTATGATACCCAGCCTCATTACCTCATGGAGCAAGACTTACTGCTACTTTAGGACTAGGTTGGTGGGATGGATGTTGTTGTTGTTGATTGGTGGGATGCATTGAAGAAAGTATGGGCCCTCCAGGGCCATTCTCAAGTCATCTGACTCTCGACACTACTTGTCTAGGACCTGTGGGCCTCGAGACATGAACTCCTTAGTTATCCCTAGGATAGAGGATAACGGGCATCATTCATTGCAAGCTTGCACCCACTCAATTTCAATCAAGAGTTACACTTTCGGTTAGATGTTCTTCACCATGCTTTAATAATTTGTTGTATATGAAACTAGTCGGGAGTCTACTTTATTTGACTCATACACACCTTGACATTTATTTTGTAATAGGGATAGAAGGTAACAAGGCATATTTTGATTTTTATTCAAGGTGCTACCAATTTTAGTATTTAGTTCATCTTAGGTGCTTCTCATCTTATTGGATTCACTGACTAAAATTGGATTGGTTCAGTTGATGATCAGAATTCCACCTTTGGTTTTTTTTATTACCTTGGTTTTGGTCATGTTTCTCAGTCCTACAAAGAAAACAATGATTTAATTATCTTTTGTAGAAGCTCAATTTCATGCTACAATTCTTACTAGTCAGCAGGTTATTTGGATTCAATAGTTGATGAAAGAATTTGGCATTCAACAGGACCATGCCACTACTCTTTGGTGTGATTGTCAAGGTGACATACATATTTCTTGCAACCTTGTAGAGTATCAATGGAAGAACCAAATTGACATCCACATGCACTTCTTTTGGTATCTCATCTAGGATGGTGTTCTCAACTTGGATTATTTGCCTACTAAAGAATAGGTTGTAAACATATTCACTAAACTTTTGGTATTCCATAATTATTTTCAATAGCGATCAATGCTTAGGGTGAAGGAAATTGTCCTTGGGGGGTCATCTTGAGTCCTCCTTCCTGTTAAATTATGAGCTTGATTTCTTATGCGGATTAATTCTTTTATTTTCTTCAATACTTTGATTCCAACTTAATACACTTCAACAATTTCAAATCATAATCGAATAGAAATAATTATGTAGATAAGTAAACATGCATATCAAC
>SNQJ01S0067610.1:40351-80013 GCA_010110895.2 Picea sitchensis | reverse complement strand
TTAGGGTTAGGATTAAGTGTCTAAGCTTGATTTCTTCACCCCTATAAAAAAAAACTATTGGTTCATTTTCCCTGTAGCTATGCTAACCTTGCTCCATACTCGCCAATTCCTCTTTCTTACTCTCCTAGTGTGTATGCCACCTCCTTCCCGCTTGTCCTAGTATAAGTCCTTTTAACTTTTCACTTACAACTAAATATCCTCTGATGCTTGACTCGTGAGCTTTTCCTTGGCACGTAGTGTTGGCATTGTCGATTGCTGCATTGAAATTTAGTGTTGACTTTGACTGGTGGAATGGAGTGGAGGGACTTGGCGCTCGGCTCGACGAATTGTGTGTATGGTCTCGTGATCCTGAGGCTTGGACAATCGGAGTTTATACTTTAGGATACTAAGATCAGAAGCACTAGATAAACCTTTACCTTGATTTCCGGTGCATTCACTAATTATGATTCAACTCGCTTAGTTGGATCCGGATCAATAGGTTAGGTAATAAGTCCGTTAGTCTTAATCTTCATACTATATCTTCCTAATAATAATACCACTCTNGTGGGGATCTTGGGTTCAAAACCCATGGACTCTCTAACATTTTAATTTAAATAAATTAATGATAATTACTTTTAATTAATTTGCTATACTTAGTTTTAATTCGTTGGTTATATTTAAATATATGTATGTATATTATATTATTGTTAATAAATAATAAATTTAATATATGTATGTATATTATATTATATATATTTTTTTAATAATTAAATAATAAAAAAATTAACGATTTGAACCCTTGAAATTTAAATTTAGTAAAAAAAATAAATTAAAAGTTAATTTAAATAAATAATAAAAATAAAATAAAATATAAAATAAAAAAAATAAAAAAAAAACATAAAAAAAATAAATCAAATTGGGCACGCATGAAGCCCACGTGACCGCTTCCTCCAAAATAACCCTACACCTATCTCTCCAAACCCTAAACGTGTCCTTCCTCTACCGCCTCTCCACTTTGCTCTGTCCCTCTCGGCAGGCTCAATGCCCTTCTCTGAGCACTGGTGCTTCGACGATGGCTTCTGTGTATTACGTTTTGCGTTTGGCTTTGTGGCAAGTGAGGTCTCTCGTTCCTCTGGTTGTTGTGCGCTCTGTAGTTCCTCACGGGGGCTCATCACAGTCAGGTCAGTATGCTCTCACTCCTGCCCAAACTCATTTATGCTATGCGCTCGCTCCATGAATGACGAGATACCAGATAGGACGATAATATTTCATAAATTATCATAATAATTTGATTTGGAGTTGTAAAGATGCATACTTATTGCGTATTCTACCAAAACAAAAACCATTTGCGTAGGTGATTACAGTGGGGGAGAAATCAATCATCTGATGAGTTTTGCTCGCAGAAGAACTCATTGGAGGGAGTTTTGTGTCCAGGGATCTTGAGTCTGAGACATATTCTCCACCCGAGAATCTTCGTGGGTATATACTATATCCATTTTATGGATGTCTTCTCTGATCAGTGCTGGAGGCTCATTATTCTCTCCAGTACTACAAGCCCGTAGTGGTAATTCCATACCCTCTCCCGACCTAGACATTACTGGAAATCCTTCTCCACATGGTCCTTCTCCTCATCCTTCCTGGCCTCCTCCTTCTCATCCACCGAGACCTTCCTCGCATCCTTCTCCTTCTCATCGACAGAGACCTTCCTCGCTCCTCCTCCTCCTACTCCCCTTAGTTCAGATAGGATGAATTGGAAGAAGGTGACGGGACTGGTGTTGGCAGCGATTGTAGGGCTGCTCCAAGTAGTTGTTGTTACATACCTCCTTGTGAAGAGGAAGAAGATGGTTCGAGTAGTGGAGAAATATGAAGTTTGATAGGAAACCCACATCCAGTGTACACCTATTTCGCCTTCAAACTTCAAAATAAGGCCTTGGGAGAGACAACAGGTGAGTTGGGTTTCTATTAATTCGTTGTTTCAGCTCTTGAGAGCGTGTAATCTCATGAAATATATGTAAAATTGTTAGGCTATTGGGATTCTCAGCGGGTGGGATTTTGAAGAGCATATAATCGAACCAAATGCATGTAAGAACTATTTGAGTATTAGGGATTTATTGATCTCTATTAAGATATAGAATGTGGCCAATGGCTTGTAGACTGATCTAACCCCGGATGGGTGGAGGTAAAAACTTGTGCATAAAGTCATGGGTACGCTCAAACTCCATTTTTGCCCATTCCATGTACTCTCTGTCAGACTGTTCTCTATTCGTCGATTCATAGAGCTCCACTGTAATTTTTAAAAATCAGAATATACCGATCTAAAGTATAGTGGTACCTATGATTTCTTTGTTTTACCTCAATTCGATTGTTTGTGCTTTAACGAAGGCCCTTGTATTCTTTGAAACAAGGGGTTGGAATTACGATTACTATGATCCTGCCATTAGATTTTGAATATGTCATCCTATATCTCAGATGAAAAGATTTAGTGGTACCTTTGATTCCTTTGTTTTACTTCGATTCAATTTTCTATGCTTTCAAGAAGGCCCTTGTATTTTTTGCAACAAGGGGTTCGAATTGCCCTTACTATAATACTGTTGTCAGATTTTGAATATGGAATCCTCCATCTCAGATGAAAAGATTTAGCATTACCCCCCACATATGTCTGTGTATTAAACCTGAAATTTATATTACTGAAAGGGATGCAACTTTCATCCCTTCAAAGAGCATGCTAAACCACTATTATATCAAAATAGAATTCACCCTACCTATTATGCAAGTAGGGAGAATGCATGGGGTCTAGCTTTTCACAATATTTTCTTAATACAATCAGGTGAGATTAACATGGGATGGGTATAGAGTTTATAATCAAGAATTTGTCAATTTTGGTTGGTCTTTCTTTGAACAAATCTTCAAACACTCTGACACATCTCCTTCACTACAGGAAGTAGAGAGTGACTATTCTAATTACCCGCTAGACTCTCCAGACAGATCTGCGACAGCACAGAAGATCCCCGAGGATAGTGTGCCATCACAGCTGTGAATTAAACATGTTTGCAGAAAGGCCTTGTATCCAACTCCAGTCCTTAGCAAACGGGCACCTCCAAAAAAAAATGGTGAACATTTTCTGGATTTCTACAATAGCTACAATATCTATCTGTTAATCCTGTTTTATGAAGCCTTCTTTTGGTTGTAGGTGCCATGGTGTTATCCATACTTAGTAGGATAATAAATTATAATCTTTTCTTGGAAATGAGGCAATCATAATTCATTATTATTGTAACAACCCTAGTAGGTAGGTAGGTAGGCCCTTGGTTCTAGATTTTGAACCAGGGCTCTGATACCATGTGTAGTAGCCGTAAAAAAAAATACAAAATTTAATTCTAATTTAGCATATAATTCTTTCTTATACTAAAATAATTCAATCACCAACATATGAGCCTATGATATTCGACAAAAAAAATAAAATTTTATCCACAGCATAAGAATTACTCAACAGAATAATTAAATTACCTCTCCTTGATGCTAATTCCCCCGTCGATCTGGTTGTCCGTTGTTGAACTGTGTCAAACACTGCCCAAAACCAAGTTTCCACCCTGCCAACTAGGACAACTTCCTAGCTCCAGGATACCATATGGATATCCTGGCCCCCGTGCCCAAAACGTCAAGCAAACCGGTGCCCCCTGTACTGATCCTTTGCCCGACTCCCCAACTCAATCTCTCTCCAGCCAATTCCCAAATCCAAGAGATCCCTCTCCCAAAAATCCAAGTCCAATGATAATAATCCCCCCTTCCGTCAACCCTCTTCCGCTCATATCCCCCCTTCACCGCCCTTTCTCCTAATTTATTTCTTTACCTACACATTTATTACCTTATCCACCTAGTTAATGCCCCTTATCCACTTATTAATGTTCCTTATCCCCTTTATTAATGCTCCTTATCCCCTCTTTTGTAAAGCTTAATTTTAAACAATGCTATAATTTATTAACCCGCAATTTGTACCCATGTCGATGAATGTAGCAATTAATTGAAATCAATTAGTGTCAAATTATGAAATGTAATTAATAAATAAATATTTAGAATTAGTATCCCATTATACCAATCTTTGTTTAATTAATAACATGTTAGAAAAATTAATTACCTAATAAGCTTTTACTAAATAATCCTAAGCATATATATTCTGCTAGGGTTGTTACAGAAATCATTGGGAACCTGTGAGGGCCATATTTTGTTTCCTCAAGTAAGGTGCCAAGATCATGGAATCTTGTGAGGGAAAGAATATCCTCACAACGAGGGAAAGAATATCGTCACTAACATTGTGTTTCAAGAGTAAGAAGATCTAACATTATGTTTCAATAATAAGAATATCCTCACTATGAGGGAAAGAATATTGTCACTAACATTATGTTTCAAGAATAAGAATATCCTCACTATGAGGGAAAGAATATTGCCACTAACATTATGTTTCAAGAATATGTCACTGGCATTATGTTTCTTTCAGATGGCCAAGACACATATTCCATGATTCTCAATAGATGAGTCCCACTATTTTTCAGAAGACAATGGTCTTGGTATGACCATGCTTAAATTTTCCCACTATGTTCTTGAAGACAATGGTCTTGGTATGACCATGCTTAAATTTTCCCACTATGTTCTTGAAGACAATGGTCTTGGTATGACCATGCTTAAATTCTCTCCATATATTTTTTTCATTCCTTAATATAAAAGGAATATAAATGATATGAAAATTAATTTATATAGGTCATTTATCTACATGTATCAATTGGAAGAGGAAAAATCTTGTATCAATTGGAAGAGGAAAAATGTCATCGAGCGCAATGGCACATCAAACCAACATGTGCATTGGATAATGGTAACAATATGATGAGAGATTTTTTTTAGGCATGTATGGTTATTTATATATGGAATTAGACATTTGTATTTGTATAGTAGGATTCAACTAAAGACATCATGTCTCCCTTTAGATGGTGCACCCAAAGCAACGCTCATACAAACTATAACTACGCAACACCCTCTATGCAACTACCTCTTCCCATTTGAAAATGTTTATCATCAATCCACACATTATTTTCCTTCCATGTGAAATATGAAATAGGAATTATATGCATATTAATTATTCCACTTCATCTCTTTTAATACAACTCTCACTCTTTTAATACAACTCTCACAACACATTTAGTTGGGGATGGGATCCCTCCACCATATGAAAATGCATTGTCAAAAGTTCACAAAACGATTAGAGATACTTAAACAACACAATTTGTTTCATTGTTTATGTTGTGAGTAACTAAGTGGATATAAGTGGCATCAAGTATTTTGGAATTTCACCATTTTAGAATTTCACCCTCGTACTCTAATAATTTGGATTTGTAGATGTGTGACTTTTTTGTGATGACAAGTCAATGCTACATGGATAATACAACACAGTTTCATGTGGGTCCACATAAGTTTTACTTACAATTCCTGTGGAAAAAAATACCACATGGCAATGTCATCATATGATAGATGTGTAAGAAATCATGGAACACCACACTATGTTCAATGATAGCTATCCCCACCCCATTAAGCTGTGGGCGATAACTATCATTAAAACACTGTGAAGTTTTGTGATTTATATTTTTCTCATGGTTCAATGACCCTTCCATGTGTAGTATCCCCAGAAGAGTTGGTTCAATGACCCTTCCATGTGTAGTATCTGCACAAGAGTCGTAATTCAAAGGTTTATTGGGAAACATGGAATCTTATCATATTGTCCTTGCAATGTTTCACTATCAATATAACACCATCATACATGAATGAAGATGCATAAAACCAATGTTGTGTTATCAATATAACACCCTCATACATGAACGAAGATGCATAAAACTTCGTGATCACATTCAATCGATACTAGGAGTGTCCTTAACACTTGAGATACATGTTGGTGCATGAGTGGTATCTAGCCGACACACTACCAATCATTGTTGGTGGACTCTCTTCGCCCTTATCCATTGGATGGTAGATAGTGTGGTATTTAATGGACATGGTAGATAGTGTGGTATCTAATAGATAAGGAAATATGGTGCACTACCAACAATGGATAGTGAGAAGGGTGGATATCACTCACCCATGTTGGTGAGGGGTCTCAACAAAGGAAAGGATTAAGGACTCCTAGGTTTTAATGATTGGTTGTTCAAAAACATAATTAACAAAGGTCATTAATGGTTAGAATGTTTGATCACATTAAAGCTACAATTTTTTTGTGAGGGGTATCAACGATGGAAAATATTAAAATCCACATATAAGGTTTTCCTTTATTGATTTTCAAAAAGAATATATAGTGTATTATTATACCAATACAATAGAAATCATTGTGATCTTGAAACCATGAATGGGAAGGTATGAACAATGAATAGGGAATTCTTATTCACTCGACAAAAGACAAATGATTACATGTATGAAACCATGAAAGGACATGTAGTAACCATGAATGGGAGGGGAAATTCACAATCCCATCCTATCATCATGATTTTAGATAGGAAATCATTGGGACAAATCATTACATGTATGAAACCATGAAAGGACATGTAGTAACCATGAATGGGAGTGGAAATTCATGATCCCATCCTATCATCATGATTTTTGATAGGGAATCATTGGGACAAATCATTACATGTATGAAACCATGAAAGGACATGTATTAACCATGAATGGGAGGGGAAATTCATGATCCCATCCTATCACCATGATTTTAGATAGGGAATCATTGGGATCCTGTGAGGGCCATATTCTTTTTCATCAACTAAGGTGCCAAGATCATGGAATATTGTGAGGGAAAGAATATCGTAAGTGGATATAAATATCATCAATGAGGGAAAGATGAACCTCCTAGAATTAGACCACACTACTCATCACTCACCTCAGGGGTGACCCATTTGGGACCTACTCCACGGGTTAAATGGATTCCTAACCAAGCTAATGGTTGATAAACAACAAGAAAGACTATATCATAGGTGCCAACTCAAACCAATAGCCTACAATATCTCATTCCCACATGCCTTTCCCACCACAAGAAGTGTACCTTCTATGCTCCAATGAGATCAGCTGGCTTACCCCACTTCCCTTCACGAACTTCAACAACGGATCCAGGATAGGAAGTATCATATCCCTATAGTTGTAGTTTATCACCTTGAGAATCAGTTCCCAACAATTCTCTCACCCGGAGACAATTTCTCATGGGCACGACAACCCACCTCTTCAATATCCCATGGTCATGTGAACTACAGCTGTGAGTCCATCCCAAAGCTAATAACTACACCATGACTATGGGTATGGATCCTGAGGGTTGGGATACAATGAGAGGAAAGTACAAAGGATAGTTAACTGCATGAGTGAATGTTGATGGAATGATTGACTAAATGATGGAAGGAATCCCAATGAACTAAGTCCCAACAATATGTATGCATGTCCTCAACTTAACACTTGTCATGTTTGGAGCTACTTTGTGGCCCACTTGTCCCCAACTTTAGAACTTAGGATAAAATAATTATCCATGCCAATACTTTAGAAATATTAATATAATATTCCTTTTTTTGTCTTAAGCTCCCTAGATTAGCTCTCTTCCTTAACTTTTAGCTCCCAGCACCTAACTGGTGTATTTTAGTCCCATACTCTTTTATTGTGGTGGATTACTGCGTACAGCAATGTTTTTATGATAATAATGAGGCATATGCAAAAATAGGCTCATTGGCCTTTGTATCTAGGCTCTCAGGCAGTAATCAAAACATAAGCATCTAGCTTATAATAATGCATTACGACCTATAAAACACATCATATAGACAAAGGTTCCCTAGCCTCAAAATCACACACACATAAGTTTGTTGCATGTAGCATCCATGAATGTGCACCTCCTCATTTCTTGCCACACGGTACATGCAGTAGCACTATACCAAGGCTACATACAAAATGATATCAAAACACCTCACTATCTTATGTACAGTTGTATTTACATTTACAATTAGGTTCGACCTAGGGGATATTACATTCCCCTCCCTTTATTTATAAAATTTGTCGATGGATTATGTACACATATACAACAAAATTTCAAAATCCTTAAAAAGATCACCGGATATTTTGTCCATTGCATCCTCATGCTCCTCAAGTAGCATCCTGGGACCATACAAGTCCATTGGACCTTTACAATCCCTATGGCTTGATTCGGATCATTTGATTTTTCGGTCTAGAATGTGTATTGGATGCACTTGGAAAGTGCCTTCTTACTCCACACGATTGCATTCCAATCAATAAAATTATTAGCATCATGTATATATTTCTTAAGCAATGATATATGTAATACATTATGAACAGACACAGATGCAAGCAATGATACAATCATATGAGCTATTGGACCAATCCTCTCTAGAGTTCAAGCGGCCCACAATTGCTGCCAACTGAACAATTTCCCAACCGGGAACTTCTATTAGCCCTACTTTCAAGAATACATGGTCCCCAAATTTAAATTCCCTATGAGTTCTACCATATCAACATAGATTTTTTCTGTCTTGGGAAGCCTTTAGATTTTCCTTTATTTTCTAAACATTTCTTCCTCATTTCCACAGAGTAAATCCCGGTGACCACTACTCTATCATTTGGGTTGTCCCAGCTTATTGGTGTTTTCACTTTCTTCCATAAAAGTGTCTCAAATGGGCTCATATTTAGAGATGTTTGGGACCCATTGTTAAAAGAAAACTCTACTAAGTGTAGGTAGATCTTCCCATTTTGATGGTTTATCCATCACATACATCATCAACATATCCTCAATCCCTTGATTCACCCTCTGTGTTTGTCCATCCGATTATGAATAATAAATTGTGTACTTAAATTAAAATTTGTTCCAAATCCGACAAATAATCCATTTCAAAAATTTGAGGTAAATTTTGGATCTCTGGCATCAAACACAATTGTCTTGGATATGCCATGTAATCTAGAAATTCCCCTCATATAAACATCAACAATGTTGGCGGCCTTGTGAGGTGGCTTAACTACAATAAAATTTGCTGACTTTAGTAAGCTTGTCCACCACTACCATGATAGAGATAGATGTTGCTTGTTTGTTCTAGGAAGTTTGGTGATGAAATCCATTGTTACAACTTCCCATTTCACTAAGGAATAGGTAATGGTTGTAGAAAACTAGCCGGTGTCTATGCTCAAACTTTACCTTTTGACATTTCAAGCATTTGGCAATGTACTCAACAACTTCTTCTCATGCCTCACCAATAATATTGACTCTTGACAAATGCAATAGTTTTATGATAACCTCGGTGTCCAACATAAGGTACATTATGCATTTCTCTCAATATCAAAATTTTTCAATTCATGGTAATTTGGTACATAAATTATGTTTTTGTATATGAGAATTTCATCAATATCTAGCTTGTATTATTCAATTTCCTGCGGTTTACCTTGTTGTGAATTCATACTAATTCCTTAGCAAATTGCAAAATCTAATTTTGCAACCTCAAAATTATGTGTTTTCCAAATGGATTGGGTACATGCTAATGGTTGTAGCATGCAATTAATGCAGTCTTCTATTGAGTGCATGAGCCATGCTGTTCTCTTTCCCCTTGATTATGTTTTATATCAAAGTCTTATTCATAGATGAATTCTAACCATCCGGTTTGCCTAGCATTTAGAGTTGGTTAATCAAATAAATATTTCAAACCATTGTAATTACGTCCTTAGCTCAAACCTTTTTTCCCATAGGTTATTATCTCCATTTCCTCAAGGCATGCACTATGTCGCTATCCAAATCATGAGTGGCATAGTGTCTTTCGTACTCACTTCGCTTCCTTGATTCATAACATGTAACAAATCCATTTTGACTGAGAACTCCATAGGAATCCTTTTTACATGTATTTTTGCATACAATGAATTATTCATTTGGATATGCGCAATCGGTAATATTGGAGCACTTGTTTATAATTCTTTCAAGTGTTGGAAAATATTTTCACAATCCAATGTCCATTCGAACTTCACACCCTTCTTTTGTAGGGAAGTGATTGGGTGTGAAAATATTTGAGAATCCTTCAATAAATCTCCCTATGTAGCCTATAAGGCCCATGAATGATCTGAACTCTATCACATTATTTGGCACTAACCAATCTCTAATGGCCTCTATATTCTAAGGATCAACTTCTATCCCATCCCTCACGGGGAAATGAGTATGTCTCGAATAATGAATGTGTGCTTGATAAAATGGGCACTTCCTCAACTTGGAATACTATTGATGCTCCTTAATGCTTTCAACACCATCCTCAAATGATTCTCATGCTCTTCTACTAACTTGGAATATACAAGGATGTCATCAAAGGAGCAATAACAAACTTGTCTAAATATTCTCGAAATACACCATTCATTAAACCTGCGAAAATAAGCGCGGTGCGTTTGACAACCCAAATGGCATCACTATGAACTCCTGTGATCATACCTTGTCTCGAAGGCGGTCTTGTTGATATCTTCCTCTTTAATCCTTACCTATTGGTATCGACTTGATATCTATCTTTGAAAATATATTTTGCATATTCCAATTGATCGAGAGATCATCCAATCCTTGTGAGAGAGAATACTTGTTCTTCTAGGTCACTTTCATTTGTCTAAAATCAATGCACAATCTTAATGTCCCATTTTCCTCTTCATGAACAAGGCTGGGGCACCCAAAGGTGACACACTTAGTATATAACCCTTCTTCAAAAGTTCTTCAAGATGCATTTTTTGGCTCCTTGACTCTATTTGTACTCATTCTATGGAGTCTTTGACCCATGCAGGTTACTCCAGACATTAAATTTATAGAAATCAATATCTCTCTTTGGGGTAGTCACAGTACATTTACCCTCCCTTGAGCATACATCTTCAAAATCTTCGGGACTGTGATCTTGAAACTTGGCATAACTTTAGGTGTCTCTTCCATGAGCTACAAATAGTTTTGACACCTTTTCTTCTATAACATTTTTTTCAGCTGTAATGCTGAAATTTTTCTAATGGATATTGCCGATTCCACGCACATTAGCAGGATACTGTGTGCAACAAATTAAGTGTGCATGATCTTGAGGGTCAATGATCCTTTGTGTAATGATGTTTTTTAGGTTGGTGAGACAGTTATTATAATCTAAGATGTTATGTTTTGAATTAGGAAGGAGAGCCTAGATGTTAAAGAGGCCGGTGCGCCTATTTTTGTATATACCTCATCATTAATATAAAATACATTGTTTCCGCATAAGCTGTCCAATCATGTAAAAGAGTATGGGTGACTAAACTCTACTAGTTAGGGAAGGATGAAGGAAGTTAAGGAGAAGGGGCTAAGCTAGAGTTAAGCCAAAATAGCATATGTTATATTTCTTAAGGGTATAATGTGTATGATATGTTTATAATATAACATATGTTATAATTTGATATGTTATAATATAACATATGTTATAATTCTTAAAGTATAATGTATGGATAATTATTTTATCCTAAGTTCCAAAGTTGGGGACAAGTGGGCCAAAGTAGCTCCCAACATGACAAGTGTCAAGTTGGGGACATGCATACATATTGTTGGGACTCAGTTCATTTTCGAGGATTCCTTCCATCATTCAGTTAGTCACTCCATCACCATTCACTCACGCAGTCAGCTATCTTCTGTACTTTCTTGTCATTGTATCTAAACCTGTATCCATACCCATAATTGTTGTGTCGCTAGTTAGCTTGGGAGTTGGACTGAAGAAGCGGGTTGTCAAGGAAAGAATATCATAAGTGGATATAAATAACATCAACAACAATGTGAGTATTTTGTAATTTCACTCTCATAGTGTAATGATTTGCATTTGTAGAGGTGTGATTCTTTTGTGATGGCAAGTCAATGCTACATGGACCATATGACAAGGTTGCATGTGGGATCTTAGAACTTTGACTTGCAATTCTTGTGGAGAGACTGTCACATGGCAAGGTGATCATATGATAGATGTGAAATAAATCATGCAACACCGCACTATGTTCGATGATGGCTATCCCCATAGCCATTAAATTAGCGAGGATAACTATCATTGAACACATTGTGAATTTTTTTTTATTTATATTTTACCAACGATACAATGACCCTTCCTTGTGGTTGCATTCAAGTGTTGTAAGTCGAAGGTTTATGGGGTAGCATGCAACCTTATCATATTGTCCTTGTAATGAAATGTTGTGTTATTAATGTAACAACAACATACATGAATCAACATAAATCTATAAGTGATGAACCTAAAATTTATCCAAACTTCACATTTTTTTAGATGTCATTTACCTTCACCCCATTAAATTATGTTGGGTAAAAGAAATTTGTGGTGCAAATTATGTTGGGTAAAAGAAATTTGTGGTGCAAATTATGTTGGGTAAAAGAAATTTGTGGTGCTTATGTATTTTAGTGTCATATGTATTTTAATGCCTTATAAAATGAAATCATGATTTTACAAACTTTGGACACTAAATCTCAAGGGGAAGAGGATAAGTCTCACCCCAAATTTCCTCTCACCCCAAATTTGGAAAGAGTTGAATGAATAGGCTATGCATCCCCATAACCATGAAATTAGCTAAAAATAAAACACAACAGAGGATAACTGTCACCCCAAATTTGGAAAGAGTTGAATGAATGGGATATGCATAGCAGAGGATAACTCTCACCCCAAATTTTGGAAAGAGTTGAATGAATAGGATATGCATCCCAATAATCTCACCCCAAATTTGGAAAGAGTTGAATGAATAGGATATGCATCCCAATAATCTCACCCCAAATTTGGAAAGAGTTGAATGAATAGGATATGCATATCAGAGGATAAATCTCACCCCAAATTTAGAAAGAGTTGAATGAATAGGATGTGCATCCCAATAACCACATAATTAGCTAAAAACACAATAGTACATATAAATTTGAATACTAAATTGGACACCCAGAAAGAGTTGAATGAATAGGCTATGCATCCCAATAACCACATAATTAGCTAAAACTAAAACACAATAGTACATATATATTTGAATAATAAATTGGACACCCCAAAAGAGACAAAGGCGACACAGATAAAAAACCAAATTGGAAAAAGATCCCAAGCACCCCACATAGGGTATGAATTTGTTTCTATTTGGAAAAAAAGTTACAGTTGTTGTCCAAAAACATCTTTAAAGTGCATCATGTCCACATGCACAAATTATTTGTACATAGAATTACATAGAAGGGAGGAGGTTATCGACACAATTTGGTTGTGGAAGGGTGGAGGTTGTCGGCACATTTTCATTTTTGTTGTATCTCAGAAGGGGTTGGTTGTGTGTGTAAAACATATTTGACAGTAAAACATATCTTGGCTTTCTCCCTTGGGAGATCACCTTCATTGCAATAGCAGTTGCGTGAGTGATGATGGATGGAGAATGATTGACCCTCAGTTTGTGGAGATACCTATTGTTGTACCTGATGGTTGGTGTTCAGTGATGAGTACAGGCAATTATTTACCATGGGTTCCAGTGGACGAGATTTTGGTCAAGTCCTTAGGATTGACCAAAGTATATGATACTTTCCAGTCCTATAGTTGGTTGTAGATATTTATGATAGCCTCTCTCAATACTTTTATCATTGACATTAGCATAGGGGGATCTAGACAGTGGCAGGGGACATGCAGATTTGGTAGGTTGAGACCACCTGACAGGAGTGTCTTGATTGCATACAACATGATAGGGGTGGATCATCAGGGGAAGACAGTTGAGGCCCTAGGCATGATGGAGAGTATCCTAGGCCATGGGAAAGAGGATATCTCAGAGGTTGCTACATATTCAGACTCTCATTGGGATGAGGGTGGAGGGATTTTGACAGTTACCATTAGGGCACATCAGCATTTAGTGGGGATTGGAAGTGATGAACTTCCAAATTTGACATGGGATCTGGGAGTCCATTGGCTCAAAAGTTTGTTTCATCTTATGAGGATCCAGGAGTGGAGGGTCCAGTATGGATACTTTGAGCAGACAGTCATGATCAGAGTAGAGAAACATCAACATGATGGTCCCTGTCAGAGAATTATAGGGTTGGGCCTTTCACTAACTGATGGAGACGAGCGGACGTTTGCAAGGGGAAGTCACTTTGATTTTACATTGAGTTTCAATATTGGGGAGAGCATGTCACTCGCTGGTGATTCATTGAGGTCTTGTAGTACCTCACTATGGTAGCAGCATGTTCAATTGGTGGGGGTCGTGTTGAGTTTGGTATGGTCTGGTAGGATAGACCCATTTCGGGTTGAGGCCATGTGTTATTTGTAGGAGACTCATGGTGTTGATATGTTATAGAACTATACTCCACAGGGCATTGCAGTTCACATTATGATATGGGATCCAGGGATTGGAGTGCTTGGTAGTTCATTGTTTGATGGAGTTGAGTTTCGAGTAGAGTGGTTGCTTGGGGAGTTGATTGAGATTCTTTGGCCATTGAGCATTCTACTCATCAGGAGCATGTGGGTGTCATGCGTGGTGAGCACTTGGAGATACCACATCTTGAGGGGAGCCTACCTTGTTTCACACAGGTGGATATGGGACCCCGGTATCATATGTATTTGGATTCAGTTATTGCTTGAGGACAAGCAATATTGAGGACTGTAATGTCCCCATTTTGGGACATTATAACATTACAACATTTCAGAGTGTTATGCCTACCCGAGTAGCTAGATAGGAGTGATAGAGAGTTCAGGAGATATTGAGTGGTTTATTTGGGCCTGAATTGTATCGTTCATCATCAGGATCCATTCTGCACAATTGGGCTTTGGTTTCATTCCATTCCAACGATTTCTGTAATTTTGAGTTATTATGGGTCATATATTAATTAAATTCACTAAGAAGGTCATAATGGGCATATTACTTGGAGAAACCTATTAGTTTAATATCTCATTGGAATCGAGAGGAAGAGCATTACAGGATAAGATGATGAGAAGTGACTTTCAGTGGCCTGAGAAGCCATTAGGATGGATAAATCACTTTTTAGAGGTAAAATGGTTAATTAATTAATTAATTAAGTGATTTAATCAAGGAATAATAAAATAAAGTGAAAGTCACCTAGAGGGAAAAGGTCAACAACGAATTGGGGTTTCAGGAAGCTATAAAGGAAGGGTAAAGCAACCTAATTCATTATGCATTGTTATGATTTGATGTTGAGAGTTCCCAGAGGAGGAGGAGAGCCGACCTTACTGTTTTGTGGATTTATAGAGGAAACCACCACCATTGATCAGTTTCGGTGTTGAGAGAACACCTTATCCCATCAGAGATACCATCTGGGTATTTCATCATACTTTTCAGGAGTATCCATTGCAGAGTGCATAGCTCAACCGGTGAGGGCGCAAGTCAGTTTGAGGGTTTGGAGAGCTACATGAGATCTGTATCCAGATTACAGTTTCCTTCCAACCCATTTGAGATCCATCCATGTTTCTTATATTGAGCCATATATCATAAGATTCTGATGGTGGAATCTTGTAGATCGACTCATTCATCCATTTAGGGAGAAACTCTTCCGGACAAACATTTGGTGTTTCATGCAAAGTATCAGAGAAGATCCGGGAAAATCCTTCTGACCCATTTCCTTATTTGGTGAGACGATCATTTTGAGCCATATAGAAGTATATTCCATTGGTGGAATCCTTTGGGCCGCATCCAATGCCCCAGGAGGTGCACAAACCCCCCAGGGGTCTAGATCCAGTGCCTCAGAGACCAGATTCGAGATTCGACACTCACCCATTTCAGTCTACAGGCCAGGACACTTCTTTTGGAGAATTTTCCAGCGTATTCCGACGGTCTAAACTCCTGGACGAGTTTTCCAGCTGGTAGCGGTTACCGAATTTCTCCGGAATCGCATATTTTTGTCGATCTATCAGTGCATGCATCTGATCTTCCATCATCCTCTAATCATGGGTATTTTTATGTTATTTGATTGTATTCCAGTGTTGATCCATGAGATTTGGCTGATGTTTATATTCTATATTTCCAGTAGGCTATTGTATTTCCATGCTTGAACCGTATAATACATGATATTAGGCAGTTGATGTTCTTTACTTCTGCATGCATCCTTTATATGATGTTTAAACCATAAATTTGCAACATGCACATGCAATAACCAACATGCATATGCAATAACCCTCATGCACCTGCAATAACCATCAAGATCTCAAACATACAACTGAAATGCATCCATAAACCCCCAATGTATCATATATGCAAGACAGAATAATAGATCAGTAGCAAATATCTTGATCAGTGGAGTCAGGGATATTACAACTCCTTCATCGCCTTTGAGTGTGTTGGGTTGCAGGATGAAAGCTAGTCATTTACTCCTCCCAATCATACAACAATTGTCAGATAGATCTTGGGACCGAATGATCGTTTCCCTCCCAACTGACCACGACGGGATGAAGATGTGCATTAGTCGCTTTTCTTCCATGACCTCCCCTCCCTAGGCGAGGGGTGGCACACATGTGTCTGGGAATTGCAGGAACTAGAAGAAGCCTTTGGAGAAACTGAGGTGTTGACCACAACACCCTGTGGAACTTGTAGCTGCTGCCAATGAACTGAGATAAGAGCAGGGCTAGACTGACAGAGTTAGCAAGAGAAAACCAGCCAAAGGATCTCTATGTATCAAGATGAATCCCGTTGAGCACAAGCACAAGACATAGTTTGTTCCAAATGATATGGAAATGGAAGTTTGCAAAGTTGAAATGGAAATTTTCATGGGAAATCAATGCCCACACCATCTGCAGAGATGAATTCACTGCCATCGTACCTCACACCATTTGGTAGTCCCGTCATCATCTTTCTCACACTCGGTAGGGCCTTGTATTGTATGTGAGAAAATATCCTATGCCATAATTCACTGGGATTCACAGTGTCTTGAATTAATGTCTAATCTGATCACCCTTTCAATTTGTAGAGTCCTCCCTCTTGAACTCCAATCACCACAACATCATCAAAATTCTTCCCTCTAGGCCACATAAGAACTTTTCCATAAACAAATCCAACTCTATAACCCTTCTCATCCAATGTTGAAATCGAGAGAAGTTTCTTCTTCAATCCAGGAACATAGAGAACTTCCTTCATATTCATCGGCTTTCTTGAGTCTAACTTGTAGGAGGCTTCTCCAACTCCTTTGATCAGATACTAATAGTCATCTCCCAATTTCACCTTATGCGGTGAATCCTTATGAGTAAGGTTAGACAAGGAGTATTTATAACCTGTCATGTGCTTGGAAGCACCATTGTCCACCAACCAAATGACACTTCCATGAGTGATAGTTCCTGTAAGGGATGAGATAAGAACATACCCTCATCACTTGATTCATATTCCTTTGAAACCTTCTTGGGTGGATCATCATCTTCAGTTGTATGAACATGATGCCTTTTACCTCCTTTCTTTTTTCTTGGTCTTTGAATGAGGGAACAATCCTTAGCAATGTATACCATTTTCTAACAATAGAAACATTTGATATTTGGGTTATTTCTTCTCCCCTTCTGAAAATTCTTGGGTGAGGAGGGTTCTTTATTTCTCTTTCCTTTCGTGATGTGGGAATCTAGGGATTGATCATCATTTGTCATCTTCTCTTCTCTTGTTTCCATCCTTGATTCTTCTTGATTGCAATATTCCCATAGCCTACTGAACTTGGGTAGCTTCCTTCTTGAGCATATCCCTTAAATAAATGAATCACGTGACCTTGGGAGGCTATTCAAGGTGGTCATCACCATTTCCTCTCCATTCCTTGTATCACCAATGGCTTCTATCTACTCCTTGATCTAGTTCACTCTCGAGAAGTAAGAGTGGATGGTTTCTGAATTCTGCATCCTCGTTTTCTTTAAATTGGTTCTCATGGTCATTCTTCGGTTGATGTTGCTTCCTTCAAACGGTCAGGTTAAGAAATCCATCATTTCTTTTGGAGTGGCTAATGAATATATGTGATGAATAAGAAGGTCCTTAATGGAGTATGGAATAATCCTCTTTTCCTTGACCATACCCTTCTTGTGCTTTGATTTAGCCTCATCTCTCTCTGGTTCTAAGACTTGTTCTTTAGTGAACTTCTCTAGATAATGTTCTTATAGGAGGAGGGATACTCTATACATCCAGTCTCTGAATTTGTCAGCTCCCTCCAACTTCTCATCAATATTGGTTTTGGTAGTCATCCTACCCCTAAATTACAAATTCTAGATTCTAAAGATCTGATCCAGGGAAAAGATGTGCTCCACTAGGGCACACTTGCTAGTGGTCTTGTCTTGTCCGAAAACCACTCCTATCAAGAAAAATGTCTGATTTTTTCTTCTACATATGTGAACTGTGTTTTACTCAGGCATGCTCTGACACCATGTTAGAATTTTAGAAGTTACAGCTATCTTCTTTAACATTCATTAACAATTGTAAGTAATAGGATCACTGAAATATAAACAATCACATAACACAAGATATATCTTGTGAAACCCTTGTGGGGGAGAAAACCCAACAACCAATTCTTCAGTATAGATTCCTTCAACTAGTACAATTTCACATTATAGTTCGCCACAAATATACCAATACCCAGAAACCAAGACCTCCTACGCTAGACCTTTCTTGCTATGCTTCAAATACACAAGAAAAGGTGAGTTGTGTGTGTGTGTACAAACGAGAGGAAATCAACCTCTATTTATACACATAATTGACTTCCAAAAAGATGCAACCCTAAGAAGGGTTGTTTTGAATTTTACAATATGGATAACAATAAAATAATAATTTATTTTGAGTTGATTTATACAATAATATTACAATAACCTTCTCAGGGTTTGACCCATACAAATACAAAAGAATATCTTACGTAGTTACATAAAAATATCAACAAATATTGTGTTTCCTGTTATTCGTCGACATAAGTGTTTAAAAGAATATCTTACGTAGTTACATAAAAATATCAACACATATTGTGTGTCATGTTATTCGTAGACATAACTGTTCCCTCTCTCGCTAGGTTTAGTAAGGGGATTTGGTCTCACTGGTGACTCAGCTGCTTTTGATTGTTGTCTATATGATTTAGTTAGTTCGCCTCACAATGGTGGATTTAGTTATTTACTTCAATCTGTGAGGGATCCTTATCTTGTTGCAGGTCTGGGCCTAAAGTTTTCCTTCATGACTACATCACTTGATTTTAATTTTTTTTTAACTATTCCAAATTTCGTTTCCTTCGAGTTGAATTTAGCGGAGAACACTTTATTTGTATTTTTTTAACTATTCCAAATTCTACATCCTTTGAGTTGAATTTAGAACATGGTCATGTACAAATTCCACCTCATAGAAAAAGTGTTTTGAATTCCACCCCATCTCATTTTGAGACATTTATTTATATGGAGTCCTATAATTGTGTGCGCATGACAAGAAATGAATTTTATAAGTCATATGGTTATCAAAAAAATAGACCTTTTTTTACTTTCAGTCATGTATTTGTTTGTGCATGACACAAAATAAATGTCACAAGTCATATTTTCTATGAAAATAAGATAAGTGATCATGTTGCCGAGAGGTATCGCACCCATGCACAATTCAACAAACATGTCAATCGATGGGAGATGGGAAACAATATGTAAAGAATATCTTCCCTCCACAATAACGCTATCACCATGGTCATCAACATAATACCAGTATGGGAAGAGAGACTTTGGAGAGGATAGATCTCTTTGTTAAGACCTACTTCATTCCTTATTGCATGGAAAGGCATGTATTGCCAACGTTCTACAACGCTATATTATTTTTATTTTTCTATTTTTTGAAAGGCTACAGGAGCATGGGATCTCATTATTAAAATTGGTTTTCAATGTTCAAAAGTGTGCTTCTACCCATCTCCCTATGGTGTATGGTGTAAATGCTAGTGTTATGAGATATCTTAATATGATGTAAATGCTAGTTGTTATGAGATATAGCCAACTACAATAATATAAATTATATTGATCTCCTTACCCTTCATGGATATAAACATTATTGTTATGCTTCCCCTTATGCCTAAAATATGGATGGCTATTACATAGTACACCTTACCTTATCTAGTTGGTATCCTTAATTTCTCCATATGAAATGAACATAGGTTATTAATATTTCCCCTAGAGAATACAAGAGTTTGACAACTTTACTTCCCAGTTGGGGAAGAATGCCAAGAGAAAGAAACAATCTACATATTCCTTATATGCATCTTCACCTTCAATTTATTATAGACACCATGATTCTATTAAATAAGAAACCATTGAGATTTATCATTTGAATGTTTCGTAGATTCAAGGTTAAAATGGAAACTAAAAGATATTATCCCCAAATAAAAAAATTATTGAGATTTATCCTTTCAATAAAAATCATTGAGATTTGTCCTAAATCATTCAAAATTATCTTTTTTATGAGAATTATCCTTTAAACCCTTTGTAGAACTAGCGTTAAAATGTTTGTAAATATAGGGTTAAAATGGAAGTTAAAAGATATTATCCACATTAAAAAAAATTAAAAGATATTATCAACATGAAAAAAATGGAAGTTGTTGATTGAATTAATTTCTACCAACCTCATTAAAAACTGAAACTTCTACCAACCTCCCGTGATTTTTCATTCACTGACACTTCCACCAACACTCGCAGACATTTTCCTTCTCCATGAACTCTCTGGATCTTCAGGATCTTTCCAAACACCTCTATAAAAAATAGTTTGTTGTAATTGCTTTCGCATCGAAATATCAAGTCTTCATTTTGTTGTGTGTTTTTTTCCTCCTACCACTTCATCGTGGTATCAGAGCATTGTTGGAAGGTGTGAGGAGAAACTCATGCAGAGAGGAGAATGAGGGTCAGTCAGCTCGCTGGGAAGATAAAATGCAACTTTTTTTGTCCAATTTTCCCATGGTCGCGAAGGAATAGCCTCAGTGTCCAAACATAGGAGATTTGATCTAGTGGAGGCGGATTGATCCAACTTGTTGTCCACTGTAAGATTGTTAGGCACAATCATGAGAACTGAAGGAGATTTGTGTTCCCCAAGAGCATGAATAAGACTTCTTGTTGTTCACCTAGATTTTTTTCCACTATGAGCATGGAGGTATTATGCACGTTGTTGAAAGAAAAAATTATGAAGACCGTAAGGAAGGGGATTTCCCCCCGGTTGCACTGGCAGTAATATTGGGCGTCTGAGGAACGTGGCGATATTTGGAGTAGAAGCATAGGTTAGAGAATCAATCCTGCGTGAGCCCGTCATACAAATAGAGGCGTTGCAACCCAGTTGGTAAGGAATTCTACCAGAAAAGTTATTTTACCATGGTTGCGTGAAGAAGAACACTATAAATCCCACACATTTGTATGAAGAGCACTCTTTATCTATATTCTTTCGCCTATTTTGATGAAAGTTTTTTTTGAGGGATTGATTTTTTTTTAAAAGGATGGCATGATGCATGTAACAACAACCTATGATTCCAATATTTTTCTGGCAAAAATTAAGATAATTTGGCGTTTAGAATGAAATTAACATTTGATTCATATGAGCTATCAGACATAGTTATGATTTGCTATACTGAACCACAAGATGGGTCTAGTTTCAGTGTTGATGAAAAGAAAAAGCTTGATGAGAATAGGAAAAAGAATAAAAGCGATTTGCAAATAATTGGACAAGCGTTGGATGATTCCATTGTTGGAAGGATTAAACTAGCCATTATATCCAAGAAAGCATGGGATATTGTCGAGACAACATATCAAGGCACTACTAAGGTAAAAATTGTCAAACTCCAAGAACTTAGATGAGAATTTGAAAACTTGCAAATGAAAGATTATGATTCAATAGATTAATTTACATATCATGTTATCGATTTGGTTAATCAAATAAGACAGGATGGTGATGAGATAGCAGATCAAAAAATTGTAGAAAAACACTTAGATAAGAATTTGAAAACTTGCAAATGAAAGATTATGATTCAAATGATCAATTTACATATCGTGTTATGGATTTGGTTAATCAAATAAGATAGGATGGTGATGAGCTAGCAGATCAAAAGGTTGTAGAAAAGGTTTTAAGAATTTTTCCTAGAAAACTTGATGCAATTGTTGTGGTAATTGAAGAATCTAAAGATTTGACTACATATTCTATGGATGAGTTGGTTGGTTCCTCGAAAAATTATGAAGACGGGCTGAACATGAATTTCAATACCTCATTGGAGCATGCATTCAAAACAAAAATGGCATTTGGTAGAGGAAGAGGAAGATGAAATCTAGGATTCAAAGGAAGAGGAAGAAACAATTTTCAAAGAGAAGAAAGAAAGAATCTATAAGAGGAAGAGGAAGAAACAATTTTTAAAGAGAAGAAAGAAATAATCCAGATCCAGGAGGAAGGAGAAATCAAAGCTTCAACACAAGGGGAAGCAATAACAATCAGGCATCACAAAGGTATGACAAATCAAAGATTCAATGTTATTATTGTAAGAAGTATGGTCACTTTGCAAATGAATATCAAAAGAAACAAACATATATGGGGAAAAAAAATGAAAATTTATTTGAGAGTAGTTCTGAGACATTGTTTATTACATGTCATGTAGCTCAAGAAAATGAATGTAACATATGGTTTCTTGATAGTGGTTGTAGTAATCATATGATTGGAAATAAAGAGTTGTTTGAAAATTTGGATACATCAGTTAAATAAAAAATTAAATCGAGTAATGATAACATTGTAGAAGTCATGGGAAAAGGTGCAATTACTGTAATAACAAAGACTAGTAGAAAAACTATTCCTGATTTTTATTTTGTACCTAGTTTGAAGCATAATCTCATAAGTGTGGGACAACTTACTCAAAAGGGTTTTAGAGTTTCTTTTGAAAATAATGTATGTACTATATTTGATATTCCTCCTAGTAAAGGGTTATAGAGTTTCTTTTGAAAATAATGTATGCATTATATTTGATATTCCTCTAAGTAAAGTGGTGATTGCAAAGGTTGAAATGAAAAACAACAAAATGTTACCACTTCGCATGAAAAGAGAAATGATGGTGAAAATTGGAACAAGTTTCAAGATATCAATTCAAGATCAAGAATATAGATGTGTGGGATTGATAGTGATCTTCTTTACGCAAACATGGTGGAATAACTTCTCTGGTTGAATTCCTTACCATCTAGGTTGTTGCATCTCCATTTCTACGACGAGCTCATGTGGGATTGATTCTCTAACATCTTCTTCTACTCCAAATATCACTACGTTCCTCAAACACCCAATGTTACTACGAGTGCAGCCAGGGGAAAATCCCCTTCCTGATGGTCTTCATAATTTTATCTTTCAACAATGTGCACAATACCTTCACGCTCACAGCTATCACCCAGCTCACAGCGGACATAAATCCAGGCGAACAACATGAAGTCTTATTCATGCTCTTGGGGAACACAAATCGCCTTCACTTCTCACGATTGTGCTTAACAGTCTTACAGCGAACAACAAGTTGGATCAATCTGCCTCCACTGGATCAGATCTCCTCTATGTGGAAAACAAGGCTCTTCCTCCATGACAATGGGAAAATCAGACAAAACAAAGTCATTTTTTCTCTTCACAACAAAGCAAGTGACCCTCGTTCTCTTCTGCGTGAGTTTCTCCTCCTCACGCCCCCCAACAATGCTTTGATACCAAAATGAAGTGGGAAGAGGAAAAAACACATAGCAAACTGAAATCAAACTGAAGACTTGATATTTCCCATGCAAAAGCGATTACAACAGCCTCTTATTTATAGACATCTTTGGGAGGATCCTGAAGATCCAGAGAGTTCATGGAGTAGGAAAATATCTGCGAGTGTTGGTGGATGAATCGCAGGAGGTTGGTAGAAGTTTTGATTTTTAATGAGGTTCGTAGAAATTAATTCAAACAAAAATTCCAATTGCTTTGTAGTATATGTTGACATTTTCTATATGAATGTGTTGATTCCACTGGAAGTAGTGAAGCTCCCGACTTTTCCCCTTACAGTGCAGACAAATACGTTGGAGGTTGGGTGGCCATAATCTATTCCAGGCTCGTTTGGAGATATAAATGTCACTAGGGGGACCACCAAATTGCTCCAATGGAAATAGATCAAGGGATTGCAGTCCACGTCATAGCAGTAACACCTTTGTTAGAACAATTTTATCAACTCTTTTGATTGGTAAGATCGAAGATTCAGCAAGGCGAACTCCGTTGCACCCTGATTATAGATAAATTTAATTTCTTAAATGGCATATGGAATTCAAATATACAATTACATTTATGGGAGTTAATTGTACACATTAATTTTATAATTGCTTGTTTTCTTTGTGTTAAAATCATCTACACACAAACACAATTAGACACAAATTTCCTTTGATTATCGATATTTAAAAAAAAAGATGGTTGATTTTAAATGTACTACTAACTTGTGATGATTACAAATAAATTTAATTGCTTAAATGGCATATGGAATTCAAGTATACAATTACATTAATGGGAGTTAATTGTACACATTAATTTTATAATTGCTTGTTTTCTTTGTGTTAAAATCATCGACACACAAACACAATTAGACACAAATTACCCTTGATTATCAATATTTAAAAAAAAAATTGGTTGATTTTAAATGTACTATTAACTTGTGATGTTGTATCCTAAATGTAATCTTTGTCATGGACAATGCATTCCTTTTAAGACACATGTATTCCAATAGACATATCAACCAATGAAGTCCTATCATGGCAAGGTCTAAGCAAGGTCTAAGCACCTTGTAGTGCCATATTGAATGCAACGGTGGGGATTTTAGCCACCTCAGTTCTCACTAACAATAAGTTTTGGCGATGTGAAAGTGCATAAAACCCCACAATCACATTCAATTCAAGTCTAACTACCTATTAGTGTTGCATTGAATGTAGGGATGGGGATTTATCCATGACAAGATCTATCCACCATACACTAAGCCAATGATTGGATTAGTGCATTGTTTCCAATGCATTGCAAAGTACATCAACCTTGTCCATGCAGGTCGCATGTCGTGCATTCTTTCCATATGGCAATTTGTCAATGGCATGGAACTTGCATGGACTGGCTTGATGTAATTTGCATGACATTAGAAATCATGCACTAAGCCAGTGATCAACTTAGTGCATGGTGGATATATTTTTCCCTTTACCCACCTCATATCTTATTGAGAATAAGTTCTAGTGAGTTCTGGGGAGTTTTGATAGTGCATAAAATCTCTAGATCATATTCAATGCATGTTGTGTGGTCCTTATCACTGTAGGTACAAGTTGGTGCACAAGTGGTATCCACCCAACACACTATCAATCATTAGTAGTGGATTATTTTCACCGTATTCATTGGACTGTAGATATTGTTGTATCTAATAGACATGGTATATAGTGTGGCATATAATGGACTCAAGAAAACTGTACACTATCAATAATTGGTAGTGTGCCAGGTGGATATCACTCAGCCACATTGATGAGGGGTCTCAACAAATGAAAGGATTAAGGATCCATAGTTTTTATGATTGGTTGTTCAAAACATGATAAGTAAATATCATCGATGGATGCAACAATGGATTGTGTTAGAACTATAGATTTTTTCCACGGGTCTCAATGGAAAATACTAAAAGCTTCATAAGTATTCCTTATTTATTTTCCAAAAAATGAATCTATAAGGTATCACTATACCATCACTATACCAATACAAGAGAAATCACTCTCGGTTTGAACCATGAAAGGTATCACTATACCAATACAAGAGAAATCACTCTCGGTTTGAACCATGAAAGGTATCACTATACCAATACAAGAGATATCACTCTCATTTTGAACCATGAATTGGAAGATAGGAACCATGAATAGGAAATTTGTATCCACTCGACAAAAGACAAATGATTACATGTATGAAACCATGAAAGGACATGTAGGAACCATAAATGGGAGGGGAATTCCATATCCCATCCTATAATCATGATTTTAGGTCAGGAATCATTGGGAACTTGTCAGGGCCATATTCTTTTTCCTCAACTATGGTTCCAAGATCGTGGAATATTGTGAGGGAAAGAATATCGTCACTAACATTATATTTCAAGAGTAATAATATCTAACATAATGTTTCAAGAATATGAATATCCTCACTATGAGGGATATTGTCACTAACATTATGTTTCAAGAATACGAATATCCTCACTATTAGAGAAATAATATTGTAACTAACATTATGTTTCAAGAATATGTCACTAGCATTATGTTTATTTATGATGGCCAAGACACATATTACATGATGCCTTAATATATGAGTCCCACTATGTTCCGAAAGACAATGGTCTTGGTATAACCATGCTTAAATTTTCCCACTATGTTCTAAAAGACAATGGTCTTGGTATGACCATTCTTAAAATCTCTACATGCATTTTTTTTTCATTCCTCCATATATAGGAAATATAAATGATATGCATATTAATTTATATATGGTCATTTATCTACATTTATCAATTCAGAGAGGAAAAATTTCGTCAAGCACAATGGCACATCAAACCAACATGTGCATTGGATAATGGTAACACTATGAGATATTTTTTTAGGCATTTGTATTTGTAAGGTAAGGTAGGATTTGGATAATGGTAACAATATGATGAGATATTTTTTAGGCATTTGTATTTGTAAGGTAAGGTAGTATTCAATTGAACACATCACATCTCCCTTCAAATGGTGCACCCAAAGCAACGCCATTTATGTTCATACAACTTATAACTATGCAACACCCTCTATGCAACTACCTTTTCCCATTTGACAATTTTTATAATCAATCCACACATATTAATTTCCTTACCTACGAAATATGAAATAGGAATTATATGCATATTAATTATTCCACTTCATTTCTTTTCATACAACCCTCACAACACATTTAGTTGGGATGGGATCCCTCCACCATATGAAAATGCATTGTAGAAAGTTTATAAAACGATTAAAGATACTTAAACAACACAATCTATTTCATTAATTACCTTGTGAGTAACTAAGTGGATATAAGTGACATCAAACATAATGTGAGTATTTTGGAATTTCACCCTTGCACTATAATGATTTCCATTTTTATATGTTTGACGTTTTTTTTTTTATGGAAAGTCAATTCTACATGGATAATACAACACGGTAGCATGTGGGTTCATGTAACTTTTACTTATAGTGCTTGTGCAAAAAAACTTCCACAAAAAAACTTCCACATGGCAATGCCATCATATGATAGATGTGTAAGAAATAATGCAACACCACACTATGTTCAATGATATAGTTATCCCCACCTCCATTAATCCATGGAGGATAACTATCATTGAAAACATTGCCAAATTTTGTGATTTATATTTTTCCCACATTCTAATGACCTTTCCATGTGTGTTATCTCCACAAGAGTTGTAAGTCATAGGTTTAAGAGTTGTAATTCGAAGGTTTACGGGGGAAACATGGAATTTTTGTAAGTCAAAGATTTAAGAGTTGTTACTCGAAGGTTTATGGGGCAACATTGAATTTTTGTAAGTCAAAGGTTTAAGAGTTGTAAGTCGAAGGCTTATGAGGCAACATGGAATTTTATCATATTGTCCTTGAAAAGTTGTGCAATGAATATAACACCATCATACATGAATGAATATGTTTCAAACCTTGTGATCGCATTCAATCCATACTAGCAATGTCCTTATCACTTAAGGTACATGTTGGTGCATGAGTGGTATCCACCCGACATACTACCAATCATTGGTGGTGGACCATCTTCAACCCTATCCATTGAATGGTAGATAATATGGTATCTAATGGACATGGTAGATAGTGTGGTATCTAATAAACAAGGAAAGATGGTGCACTACCAACAATGGATAGTGTGTCGAGTGGATATCACTCACCCATGTTGTTGAAGGGTCGCAACAAAGGAAAGGATTAAGGACTCCTAGATTTTAATGATTGGTTGTTCAAAAACAATGTTGGATCACATTAAAGATACAAATTTTTGTGAGGGGTATCAACGATGGAAAATATTAAAAGCCCTATAGGTTTTCCTTTATTTCTTTTCTAAAAACTGAATATATAGTGTATTATTATACCAATACAATAGAAATCATTGTTGGCTTGAAACCATGAATGGGAAGGTATGAACCATGAATAGGAAATTATTATCCACTCGACAAAAGACGAATAATTACATGTACGAAACCATGAAAGGACATGTAGTAACCATGAATGGGAGGGGAAATTCATGATCCCATCCTATCACCATTATTTTAGGTAGGAAATCATTGGATCTTTTGATGGCCATAATATTTTTCATCAACTATGGTGCCAAGTTCATGGAATATTGTGATGGAAAGAATATTGTAAGTGGATTTAAATGGAAAGAATATCATAAGTGGATATAAATAACATCAATGACAATGTGAGTATTTTGGAATTTCACTTTCATAGTGTAATGATTTGCATTTGTAGAGGGGTGATTTTTTTGTTATGGCAAGTCAATGCTACATGGACCATACGATGGGGTTGCATGTGGGACCATAGAACTTAGACTTGCAATTCTCATGGAGAGACTGCCACATGCAAAGTCATTATATGATATATGTGTAATGAATCATGCAACACCACACTGTGTTCGATGATGGCTATCCCCGTTCCCATTAAATTAGTGAGGATAACTATCGTTGAACACATTGTGAAGTTTTGTTATTTAGATTATTCCCATAATCCAATGACCTTTCCTTGTGGTTGTATTCCCACAAGTGTTGTAAGTCGAAGGTTTATGGATTAGCATGCAACCTTATCATATTTTCCTTACAATGCATTGTTGTGCTATCGATGTAACACCACCATACACGAATCAACATAAATCTATAACTAATGAACCTAAAATTTATCCAAACTTCACTTTTTGTTAGATGTCATTTACCTTCACCCTATTAAATTATGTTGGGTAAAAGAAATTTGTGGTGCATATGTATTTTAATGCCTTATCAAACCAAATGATGATTGTGGAATATTGTGATGGAAAGAATATTGTAAGAGGATATAAATGGAAAGAATATCATAAGTGGATATAAATAACATCAATATCAATGACAATGTGAGTATTTTGGAATTTCACTTTCATAGTCTAATGATTTGCATTTGTAGAGGTGTGATTTTTTTTGTTATGGCAAGTCAATGCTACATGGACCATACGACAAGGTTGCATGTGGGACCATAAAACTTCAACTTGCAATTCTCATAGAGAGACTTCCACATGGCAAAGTCATTATATGATATATGTGTAATGAATCATGCAACACCACACTATGTTCAATGATGGCTATCCCCATTCCCACTAAATTAGTGAGGATAATTATCATTGAACACATTGTGAACTTTTGTGATTTATATTATTCCCACAATCCAATGACCCTTCCTTGTGGTTGTATTCCCACAAATGTTGTAATTCTAAGATTTATGCAGTAGCATGCAACCCTATCATATTTTCCTTGCAATGCATTGTTGTGCTATCAATGTAACACCACCATACATGAATCAACATAAATATATAAGTGATGAACCTAAAATTTATCCAAACTTCACATTTTGTTAGATGTCATTTACCTTCACCCAATTAAATTTTGTCGAGTAAAAGAAATTTGTGGTGCATATGTATTTTAATGCCTTATCAAACCAAATGATGATGTTATAAACTTTGGACACTAAGTCTCAAGGGGTAAAGGATAACTCTCACCCCAAATTTGGAAAGAGTTGAATGAATGGGCTACGCATCCCAATAACCACGTAATTGGCTGAAAATAAAACACAACAACACATATAAATTTGAATACTAAATTGGACACCCAAAGATGGACAAAAGCCACATAGATAAACAACCAAATCGGAAAAAAATCCCAAGCACCCCACATAGGGTATGAGAAAATTATGAAGACAGGTTGAACATGAATTTAGGTCAGGAATCATTGGGAACTTGTCAGGGCCATATTCTTTTTCCTCAACTATGGTGCCAAGTTCGTGGAATATTGCGAGGGAAAGAATATTGTCACTAACATTATATTTCAAGAGTAAGAATATCTAACATAATGTTTCAAGAATATGAATATCCTCACTATGAGGGATATTGTCACTAACATTATGTTTCAAGAATACGAATATCCTCACTATTAGAGAAATAATAGTGTAACTAGCATTATGTTTCAAGAATATGTCACTAGTATTATGTTTATTTATGATTGCCAAGACACATATTACATGATGCCTCAATAGATGAGTCCCACTATGTTCTGAAAGACAATGGTCTTGGTATAACCATGCTTAAATTTTCCCACTATGTTCCGAAAGACAATGGTCTTGGTATGACCATTCTTAAAATCTCTACATAGATTTTTTTTCATTCCTCCATATATAAGAAATATAAATGATATGCATATTAATTTATATATGGTCATTTATCTACATGTATCAATTCGGAGAGAAAAAATTTCGTCAAGCACAATGGCACATCAAACCAACATGTGCACTGGATAATGGTAACACTATGAGATATTGTTTTAGGCATTTGTATTTGTAAGGTAAGGTAGGATTTGGATAATGGTAACAATATGATGAGATATTTTTGTAGGCATTTGTATTTGTAAGGTAAGGTAGTATTCAATTGAACACATCACATCTCCCTTCAAATGGTGCACCCAAAGCAACATCATTTATGTTCATACAACCTATAACTATGCAACACCCTCTATGCAACTACCTTTTCCCATTTGACAATTTCTATCATCAATCCACACATATTAACTCCCTTCCCTACAAAATATGAAATAGGAATTATATGCATATTAATTATTCCACTTCATCTCTTTTCATACAACCCTCACAACACATTTATTTGGGATGGGATCCCTCCACCATATTGTAACAGACCTCCTTTTCGTTACGACAACTACTCTGTGACAGGTGCAATTTTTTTTTTCTAAGGTGTGTGCACGTGTGTAAAGAGGGAACAGACACACTTGACTCTACGTCTCCACCTGACGACTAACAAGATGCAACCACGATGATCACAACAAGAAGACATAAGGCGCACAACAAGTAACTACAAGCATGTAAACGACATAGGCACAAGGAAGAATCCATAACAGTAAATTTTACTATTTCTGCACAGGAAAGCAGGGCGTTTAATCTTAGTTCTCTTCTCTAGAGAGAGAGAAGGTCAGATAGGATCCTGGCCAACTGCTCAGGAAGAAACTAGTAATATTCGTCAGGTGTGTCGCAAGAGTGGAAAACCTGCCTTTAAAGGGCTCGAGACTCTTGATACGGCACTGGATTCTTTACACAAAATAATCACACACACAGACTTATATACTAAGGCTACATGGAGGTGTCTACATCCCACCCGACACAAGCAGACCACGCAATGCAAGACAACCAAGTACTACAAAATCAAGGGCAACCACGACCTCTACGGAAGGCGCAAGACAAAGGACTCAGACAAGGACCCACCAAGTTCGGCATTAATAAAAATGAACAAGAAACCTCACTTACTAATTTATAATACTCTATGGTACTTAGTTCAAGGAACCTCATATTTTATAAATCATCAATAACTAAAGTTTCAATAGTATCATGATAAGACCACAATGCCTTTATATTTCATATGATATCTAACACTAAAATTACATTTTATTTTATATGGACCAAGCATTACCCTCACATATTTTCATGATATAATGTAATGACTTTACTCCTTACACATCGTCATAACAACAAGTTACAGTAAGGCACTCAGGGCCAGGACACGGTGTTACCATAACCTTGCAATTAGATAACACTCAACATTACAAATTATATGTTAACTAACCCTAACAGTACCTCTTTATTTGTTACAAGAACATTGCTCTTACATAATTCCAGACAATATATTAAAATTGCATTACCCATATAATTTGCAACCCGACCTAATACCAAAGGAGTTTCCTTCTTTAAATGAATACATAAGCAATTCTTCCTTAATTGGATACATAAAGAAATTCCTTCTTTAATTGAACACATAAAGCAATTCCTTATCCCACAATAATAATCATGATAATTTATTATTATCAGTAAAAGTACTACATTTCCCTAATATAATAATCATAAAAGGAACTTAACCATTTCCTACCATTCTTATCAAATGATAATGGTAAAAATTAAAGGACACTATTATTTTAAGGTAAGGAAGGAAGGAGACAGTTTAAATAGAGAACTAGATAACATTACTAAATAAGAAACAAAAATAATGTTACTAAATAAAGAAACTAAAATAATCATTGCTTCAAGGAAACTAAAATACCCTATGGTGCAAGAACATTATAATTACAGTTCCTCATAGTGGCCTGGGACTTTAGTCGCTACCAAATTTAGTCACTACCGTGACTTTAGCATTTACTTTTAGCAGGACCATACCTGAACATTCCATAAAGCAACACTAACGGCGAACTTAGGCGACCCAAGCACTATACCCCAAAATTAAATATTGGCAGGGATAAACTTGCGGTTAAACGTGCAGGCCGGATGTCAGCTAATGTCAGGCCAGATGTCAGGCAGGAAATTACGGAATCAAGGCAGCTAAACCTTACCATTACATGCTTTTTAGCAACAGAAAGAAGGTATCCCCAAATTAAATATCACGTTACTATAACAAATTCTGGTATGTTATTATTGAAGCAAGTTTTACATATGCAAATAATACTTTATCGGTTTGGTATACTTATCAGATATGTAAGGTTATCCCCTAATCTTTGTGGATGTCGCATAGAGTTTTCTTTTTCTTTTTGAAGAATCCCAACAGTTCGTTTTATAGGATAGTTGATGTAATTTTGGTCTCAGACTTATGGAGGAACAAAAAGAGAAGTATATGTACACAGTATTATGTTTGAATATAAACGGGAAATTTTCATTTTAAAAAAATTTAAAATCTAAAAGTGTAGAGTATATATATACTTCTGTATACTTTATACGGATCGTCAAAAACTGAGGAAAGGGATAGAGAAAGTAAAGTGCGATAAAAACGTAAATTCATACAACGTGAGATGTAATCAAGCGGGGGACTCAAGTACTTTAGCAAGTAGTCTTTTTTGAAGGAATGAACTGGAAAATTTATTGGATTAAAAACTTCAGGGTATCGTATTATTTCACTGGCAGTAACAAGACGAGATTTGCATGCGCACATATAGTTGGAGAGTGATGCAATTTAGCCATTTTCCATTTAATTGCGTTCAATAGTTTATTAGTAAATATATGTATATCGTAGATCGAAAGGATTGGCAACTCCGTAGTGGAGTTCGATGCTGGCTGTGATATTTATATTGTATGCGATAGTGAATGAAAATTAGAAGAGAACGTAACTAAGCATTAATAATAAAAAAAAAAAAACCATACACAGAAACTAGAACTGGTGAGGGAAAGGCATAAACACTAAAAGAAAACGGTGGTCGATATGTTCGGTTTGGAGGGCGTTGAGTATCGTGGACGCACTGGGGTCCTTTCTCGTTCATACAACAGTCATATGCGCCCTTGGGAGCTTTCCATGGCTCATTCAATAACATTTAAAACGCTGCGTGAGATCCCCATTCCCACCAGAACCAACGACTCAAATTTCGGACTTCAGGTATGGATGGAATGGAATGGCGTTGGTACAATGCAGTTACAGAGGTAAAAAAAAATTTCCTCAGTCACGAACAGTTAGAGTGGATTCGCCAAGGTTTAGGCACTAAACCCGAGCTAGGATTATATAAGACAAAAACCAGGGCAGAGTTAAAAATTGGGGATGGAGGCGCAAAGTCCAACCAAGCTAGGGTTTACCAGAATTCACACATTAAAGTTTTTACCACCATGAAAAAGAAATACCCCAATTTCATTGGCATAAGTAAAATAAGAGAGAGAAAGACATTAATCCCACAAGATCAACACCGACTGAATTTAAATTATACTTCCATCCAGATTCCCAATACACAAGAAGATCTAAACCATAATTCCTAATGCAAGCTACTCTACTTACTCAAGAGCGTACCTTTGCCTGATTGTCCGATTCGAAGGATGTCCACACTCTTCGTGCCGCTCCTGCTTGTCGGCCTTCGATACCTCACCTGTACCTCCCAACCAATCGCTAGGGGTACTCTGCTTCCCCCTTAGCCCCCCGAGCCGCAAAAGGGCCACACACAGTCCATATGGTATACCTAGCTTCCCATCTCTCCTCGCAAGGCTGAGCTACCACTCCAATACAAGCTGAGAAATCCCCAACTCCTCACAAGCAGTCAGTCTCGTCACAAATCCCGCATCATGATACCTAACAGCCCATCCTTATTTCCCCTCATCCCCCTTTCTTTTATAGGGTTTTGAGCCCTACCAACCTTTCTAAATCACATTTATTTATAAGTTTTAAAGAAAACCCTCCAAAATTGCTCTGTCGTACAAGTGTCATTCATCCCCCACGTTTCTCCAAATTTATTTTCTTTAACTTATTAATTGTCTATGTTTCATTTATCACTTAATTTCCCTATTTTTATTATTAATCCTTTTTTTTTTTAAAATAAAAGATTTTTTTTTTTTTTTTTTTTTTTTTTTTTTTTTTTTAAATTCATAACTTTTTATACTCCCGCGATAATTTTGAATACTTATTAATTGTCTATGTTTCTTTATTACTTTGTTTCCCTATTTTATTGGATCCCTTCCTTCTTCTTTTTTTAAACAAAAGGTAAATCATTAATTAATAATTGCCTAAACATTATTTATTTAATATCTTTTACTCTTCCACAAAGTTGAGAATTAATTTCTTCTTTGTAAATTTTAAAACTATTAGATTTTTATTTTAAATCTTACCCTCGTCATCACCCCCAGAATTTTATGAAGACTGACTATTACTTGGTGGTTTTGTTCTAAGTGTTATTTTTTATTCCGGTCTGTTCTTAAGGGTTGACTAAATTTTACCTAAAGTTTTGAACTTAGTACTTAGATTACGAGCGGGGGACAAGTTTAAGGAAGTTGTTATAGTTCTTAAAGCGTTATTGTCTTAGGGATAATTAGGTTTATTTCCTTCCCCCACATCAATGAAGGCATTGCCCGCCGAGGTGCTTCCCTGATTGCTCCAAGGTGCCCTTTCGCCTGGATTCGTTTCAACTGGCGATGTGCCCGCCGGATGCGCGTGCTCCAAAGTGCCACTTTCGCTTCTTGTGTTTCTTTTGTACAACGTGCCCTTTAGGATGCACCGTGTGCTCCAAAAGTGCCACTCTACCAAGTCAGTGATTGGTAGACATCAAAAACCCTTGGATTTAACACTCCGCCAGGTGAACTGGCAGGAGACTAAGGGCTCTAAGGAATAAGGATTTTTCCTTATTGTGCACCGCTTAGAATTCTTCGTGAGAGATTGTCTTAGTTCGCCCTCACGACATCGTGGATCCTCGAACTAGGTAATCGTTAACCTCTGATTTAGAACTCTCGAACTAGGTAATCGTTAACCTACAGTTCGAGCCACGGCGGGAGTGATAGTAGGCTGTGGCAGGGATGTTGTCCACACCTCTCCCTCAACCTCTCTGGAAATCGTGTGTGGCCCCTTTACTCCATATGTGAGTCTGGTCAACAATCTATCGTCAGCCTGCATCATCAACAAACGTGTCAGAACATGTCCATAACATATCATCAAATCAATTAAATATCACAGTAAATACATCAACCCAAATAGCACACTCCCTGACTCAATCTGGAGTCCAAGCGGTTTCATCGATGCCTCGACATCCTCAAGGTCCAAAACCCTGCACACTCAGTAAAACCGAGTCAATAACACATGTATATGTCAAGGCAGTAAAACATCAAGTCAACTATCATAACACATCATAATCAAGAATAAATGTTTTAACATCATAAAATTCCAGATCACTTGCGAGCAAGTATCCTCAAAAAATATGTTTACTCAGTGCGCCAGAGCGAGATGTTACACATATGAAAATGCATTGTAGAAAGTTCATAAATCTATTAAAGATACTTAAACAACACTATCTATTTCATTAATTAACTTGTGAGTAACTAAGTGGATATAAGTGACATCAAACATAATGTGAGTATTTTGGAATTTCACCCTTGCACTATAATGATTTGCATTTTTATATGTGTGACCTTTTTTTTATGGAAAGTCAATTCTACATGGATAATACAACACGGTAGCATGTGGGTCCATGTAACTTTTACTTACAATGCTTGTGCAAAAAAACTTTCACATGGCAATGCCATCATATGATAGATGTGTAAGAAATAATGCAACACCACACTATGTTCAATGATATAATTATCCCCACCTCCATTAATCCATGGAGGATAACTATCATTGAAAACATTGCGAAATTGTGATTTATATTTTTCCCATATTCTAATGACCTTTCCATGTGTGTTATCCCCACAAGAGTTGTAAGTCATAGGTTTAAGAGTTTTAATTCGAAGGTTTATGGGGCAACATGGAATTTTTTTAAGTCAAAGATTTAAGAGTTGTTACTCGAAGGTTTATGGGGCAACATGGAATTTTTGTAAGTCAAAGGTTTAAGAGTTGTAAGTCGAAGGCTTATGGGGCAACATGGAATTTTATCATATTGTCCTTGAAAAGTTGTGCAATGAATATAACACCATCATACATGAATGAAGATGTTTCAAACCTTGTGATCACATTCAATCCATACTAGCAAGGTCCTTAGCACTTAAGGTACATGTTGGTGCATGAGTGGTATCCACCCGACATACTACCAATCATTGGTGGTGGACCATCTTCACCCCTATCCATTGAATGGTAGATAATATGATATCTAATGGACATGGTAGATAGTGTGGTATCTAATAGACAAGGAAAGATGGTGCACTACCAACAATGGATAGTGTGTCGAGTGAATATCACTCACCCATGTTGTTGAAGGGTCTCAACAAAGGAAAGGATTAAGGACTCCTAGATTTTAATGATTGGTTGTTCAAAAACATGATAAACAAAGGTAATTTATGGCTACAATGTTGGATCACATTAAAAATACAAATTTTTGTGAGGGGTATCAATGATGGAAAATATTAAAAGCCCCATAGGCTTTCCTTTATTTCTTTTCTAAAAACTGAATATATAGTGTATTATTATACCAATACAAGAGAAATCATTGTCGGCTTGAAACCATGAATGGGAAGGTATGAACCATGAATATGAATTTATTATCCACTCGACAAAATACAAATAATTACATGTACGAAACCATGAAAGGACATGTAGTAACCATGAATGGGAGTGGAAATTCATGATCCCATCCTATCACCATTATTTTAGGTAGGAAATCATTGGATCTTTTGACGGCAATAACATTTTTCATCAACTATGGTGCCAATTTCATGGAATATTGTGATGGAAAGAATATTGTAAGTGGATTTAAATGGAAAGAATATCATAAGTGGATATAAATAACATCAATGACAATGCTAGTATTTTGGAATTTCACTTTCATAGTGTAATGATTTGCATTTGTAGAGGGGTGATTTTTTTGTTATGGCAAGTCAATGCTACATGGACCATACGATGGGGTTGCATGTGGGACCATAGAACTTCGACTTGCAATTCTCATGGAGAGACTGCCACATGGAAAAGTCATTATATGATATATGTGTAATGAATCATGCAACACCACACTGTGTTCGATGATGGCTATCCCCTTTCCCATTAAATTAGTGAGGATAACTATCGTTGAACACATTGTGAAGTTTTGTTATTTAGATTATTCCCATAATCCAATGACCTTTCCTTGTGGTTGTATTCCCACAAGTGTTGTAAGTCGAAGGTTTATGGATTAGCATGCAACCCTATCATATTTTCCTTACAATGCATTGTTGTGCTATCAATGTAACACCACCATACATGAATCAACATAAATCTATAACTGATGAACCTAAAATTTAGTGATGAACCTAAAATTTATCCAAACTTCACATTTTGTTAGATGTCATTTACCTTCACCCCATTAAATTATGTTGGGTAAAATAAATTTGTGGTGCATATGTATTTTAATTCCTTATCAAACCAAATGATGATTGTGGAATATTGTGATGGAAAGAATATTGTAAGAGGATATAAATGGAAAGAATATCATAAGTGGATATAAATAACATCAATATCAATGACAATGTGAGTATTTTGGAATTTCACTTTCATAGTCGAATGATTTTCATTTGTAGAGGTGTGATTTTTTTGTTATGGCAAGTCAATGCTACATGGACCATATGACGAGGTTGCATGTGGGACCATAGAACTTCGACTTGTAATTCTCATAGAGAGATTTCCACATGGCAAAGTCATTATATGATATATGTGTAATGAATCATGCAACACCACACTATGTTCAATCATGGCTATCCCCATTCCCATTAAATTAGTGAGGATAATTATCATTGAACACATTGTGAACTTTTGTGATTTATATTATTCCCACAATCCAATGACCCTTCCTTGTGGTTGTATTCCCACAAATGTTGTAAGTTGAAGATTTATGGAGTAGCATGCAACCCTATCATATTTTCCTTGCAATGCATTTTTGTGTTATCAATGTAACACCACCATACATGAATCAACATAAATATATAAGTGATGAACCTAAAATTTATCCAAACTTCACATTTTGTTAGATGTCATTTACATTCACCCGATTAAATTATATCGAGTACAAGAAATTTGTGGTGCATATGTATTTTAATGCCTTATCAAACCAAATGATGATTTTATAAACTTTGGACACTAAGTCTCAAGGAGTAGAGGATAACTCTCACCCAAAATTTGGAAAGAGTTGAATGAATGGGCTACGCATCCCAATAACCACATAATTGGCTAAAAATAAAACACAACAACACATATAAATTTGAATACTAAATTGGACACCCAAATATGGACAAAAGCCACATAGATAAACAACCAAATTGGAAAAAAATCCCAAGCACCCCACATAGGGTATGAATTTGTTTTTATTTGAAAAACAAATTACAATCATTGTCCAAAATCATCTTTAAAGTGCATCATGTCCACATGCACAAAGAATTGCACAATTTTTTTATATGTATAATTACATAGAAGGGAGGAGGTTGTTGGCACAATTTGGTTGTGGAAGGGTGGAGGTTGCCAACACATTTTCATTATGTCACGGAAGGGGTTGGTTGTGTGTGTGGTTATATGTGATTTTGACAAAGTCATACTAGGTCATGTGGTGCTCCATTTTGCATCTAATAAACATTACATATTTTTTCTAACATCCTTATTTCTTCTATCATCAATCCTTAAGTTTATTATTACTGTAACTCAAAAGGGGAGCTGCATTATCTAAAATGCCCCTAAATAGAAAATTAACATCCGTCCTTAAGTTTATTATTAGTGTGACTCAAAAGGGGAGTTTCATTATCTAAGATCTCCCTAAATGGAAACTTCACATTGGAATGGAATTTGGATTCTTGGGCACCACACAATACACTTCAACATGATAGCATGATATGACATCATCACTTCAACATGATAGCATGATATGACATCATCATGACACCACAAAACATTGCATTTTCATAATAATGACAACGGGATAACAACGAGATCTAGACATGGAGAAAACACAAATATAGAGAATGACTATTTATCAAAACACACAC